>JAFVLL020034291.1:0-25334 GCA_021397915.2 Tor tambroides
ATACAGGCTAAACAAGAGCGGTGCAAGAATTGAGCCTTGTGGGACTCCGCATGTCATGGCCGTCCACTTAGACTTATGCTCTCCTATACTCACATAATAATAATTTGGGGTTTGAATACTTCTGCAAGGCACCGTATAGATAGATAGATAGATAGATAGATAGATAGATAGATAGATAAAAAAAATCAAAATACTTTTGAAATTTTTTTTTCTTTTCTGCCTTTGGTTGGACAAACAAAGTCTCGCCACACCATTGGTCAAGTTATTGTGGCTCTTTTTAGCTGTTTGGATGCTAAAACAAAGCACTTCTCAAGAAAATCAGTCTACAATTGACTTATTTTCAAATGCAAAATCCTTTCTGCATCACTTCATATGGTGTATTAATTAAAGAAAAGGGATAAACACAGCACAGCTCCGTTTTGGTGTTTAAAGATGTCAGGGCGCTGATTTTATTAGCAGCTGGGTGCACTTTCCACCAGCCTCCTTATTCCACAAGGTCTAATTAGCTTAATAAAAGAAGGCTTCAGCTCTGTGGAGGCATTTTTAGTGAGCGCTGTCTCCAGTCTGTCTGAATGCCTCCTTCAGGAAGCAGCACAATGTTGAAGCTCTGAGGTAGTCTGAGGGTCCCTGGCGGAGGGAGATGTTATCAACGCATCGGGGGTGAACAAAAAGGAAAGGGGGGTTGCATTTATACCTGCAGTAGCTGCAGGGGTAATTAAGCAGGTCAAACTCTTGCTTGCTAATCTCCATTAGGACTCTTTGAAGAGCCCGGATCCACATAAACCTGATTTATCTGCTGAGGTTAAGGGGGAGGCATGGATCATCGACTCCGGCGACCCCACAACTGAATGTCAGCTTTTGCAATGTTTTCCAGATCACTTGCAAACCATTTCTCCAAATCTCAAGGAGACTGATGACAAACGTTTACTCCATCTACTAGAAGACAAGTCGGTTGCTGGTGTTCTTGAAATACTATGTACCTGGGTTGAACCGGTTGACTCCATTAAAGAATGTCTATTTGACTCAGCAAGCTATTTTCGGCTCTCGTACACTCTCAGAAAAATGTGCACAATTTTGCCTTTAGGAGTAAAACAGTTTGTCACTTTGTACATTGCCTACCCCTAAAAGGTGCAAATTAGTACCTTAGAGAAGTAATACTGTATGTACCCTTATGGTAATACTGTATGAACTTTTGGGGTAAATAAGGTGCAAAGATGTCTTTTGGAAGGTACTGCCCCAGTGACAAGCTGTTGGGCCCCTAAAAGGTGCAATAGTAGTAATATGTACTTTTAAGTCACTACTTTGCACATTTTAGAGGTAAATAGGCACAAAGATGTTCCTTTACTGCCCCAGTGACATGCTTTTGGGCCCCTAAATGGTGCATATTAGTACATGTGAGAAGAAATATGCACTCGTAATGTACTAACATGTACCTTATGTGGTAAATAAGGTAAAGAGAGTCCTTTTAAAGGTACTGTCCCATGCTGCTGTATCCCTAAAAAATGCATATTGGTACCTTGGAGTAATAAAATGTATCCTTAAGGTGCTACTATAAACCTTTTAGGGGTAAATAAGGTACAATGTTGTCCCTTTAATGCCCTAAAGACATGCTTTTGGGCCCCTAAAAGGTGCATATTAATATATGTGAGTAGGAATATGTACCTGTAAGGTACTAACATGTACCTCATGTGGTAAATAAGTTACAAAGATGTATCTTTAAGGGTACTTTCCCATGCTGTTGTACTCCAAAAAGATGCATATTGGTACCTTGGAGTAGTAAAATGTACTATTATTAACCTTTTAGGGGTAAATAAGAAACAAAGATCTCCCTATGAGGGTACTGTCCCAGTAACAATCTGTTTCACCCCTAAAAGGTGCAATAATATGTACTCTTAAGGCGCTACTCTACACCTTTTAGGGGTAAATAAGGTACAAGGATGTTCCTTTACTGCCCTAGAGACTGCTTTTTGCCCCTTAAATGTTGCATATTAGTACATGTGAGTTGGAATATGTATTCATAAGGAACTAACATGTACCTTATGTGGTAAATAAGGTACAAAGATGTACCCTTGTCCCATGCTCTTTTACCCTTAAAAGATGCAAATTGGTACCTTGGAGTAGTAAAATGTACCGTTAGGGTACTACTATTAACCTGTTAGGGGTAAATAAGGTACAAATATGCCCCTTTGAGGGTACTGCCCCAGTGACAAGCTGTTGGTCCCCTAAAAGGTGCATATTAGTATGTTAGAGTAGTAATATGCACCTTTTAGGGGTAAATAAGGTACAAAGATGTCCCTATAAGGGTACTGTCCCATGCTGTTGTACGCCTAAAACTTGCATATTAGTAGCTTGGAGTAATAAAATGTACCCTTAAGGTACTACTATATACCTTTTAGGGATAAATAGGATAGAAAGATGTTCCTTCGCTGCCCCTTCACTGAAAAGATATCGTGCCCCTCAAGGCCCCTGAGAGTGTACAGTAGCTAAAACCTCGAGAAACAGCTTTCAAAGTGTAGAGCAAAATCGTGTGGGAATACCAAAACTCCTGCGATTAACCCTCCTGACCTCCATTTTCCTGTAACAGCTCAATTCTGGTCAACTTTCTGTGCATTTTTGTGTGCAAAACCGGCTTACTAGAGTTTCACTGTACCTTATTAAGTTACTCCAGTCGACATGCTGACGGTGCGGCCGGAATTTCGGGTCAGACTCCAGACCCTCTCACGTACCGTAGCAACCGTCTGTCGGCGGCTCTGCCTCCACCTTCCCAAGCGTAGTCATCATACGTGCGGTTTAGCTTGGCCCGCTCTCGCTGTCGTGTGAACCTCCAAGCTAAATATTTTCCCCTCCGCAGGTTTTCAGTGGGAGCCTGTGGGAAACTGCCGGAGCTTACAGCAGCAGGAATGCGCTGCCTGCTCTCTCTTCTTTCTTCAGTTTATTGTCTTAACCTGAACATGCAACAATAACCCATCTCCCTCTCTGTTCTCCCCAGGCCTTAGCATTAGCATTCAAATCCTGCGCTCGCCCCAGCCACCGACGGGCCAAGATCTACAGGGGCAGAAATGGAGAAGCTTGGGGAATTTTTCTTCCCCATCAGCAAAACATTGTCTTGTGAGTGCAGGTGGGCGTCAGGAGACGCTCCAAGGTAGACACCGACCCCTAGGTGCTGTCGCTGATCTTGCTAATCGTAACCACATTGCCTTGTGGGAGTAAACGGGGTGGCCGTATGATCGATCAGGAGATGCGGATGCTATGTCAAAGGAAGTTGCTCATGTATATGCAAATGCAGTTGGCGCCGATTGTGGGGACAGGAGGAAAGGAGGTTCTCGCGCTAGCCAACATCAGTTTCATCTCCTGTAACTTGTTCCCACAGTTAGCAGGCACTTGAAAGCTAAAACAACCACTGCTGACCACATGAAAAGAACTCTGACTTGTAGATTTAACACCTTCTGCCCTGCTCAACTGATATCGCAAACCTAATGCTTTTTTATGTGTGATTACATCTGATAATAGTCATAATTACTCTATTTTACTGCATGTACACCCTAGCACAAGTGCTCAGAGGCAGGTGTTTGAACTTTGCACTATCGCTGAACCGTCTTTGATGCCTCTGCATGCGCTCATTTCCCCAACAGTAATTGCTAATTGCTTTAACCTTAGTGTGCCTTGAGAGTTTGTTCTTTATTCTTAACAGCTCCAGTGTACTTTCTTCGATGTTCATTCGAGACAAAACCAGGGACATGCTGTACGTGGGATCACTGTGTTCCCATGCAACTAAACTTCCCCTCAGGGTCAACTTTCAGTCAATATGATTATTACAGGAACTCTGCATCTGGGCCAGTGTTCAACATGCTGAAAAAAACAAGTTATTTGGCTATTAGCATCGTATTAGCATTGTATATTAGCTTTTTTACTTTAAACATTTCTTTTAAGTGCAGGATTAGTTCCTGAATGTGGTAGCATGCATTTATAGCCATGTCAAACCCAAATGATTGATGTTTATGCATTCAAAGAAACAATAATCGGGTCAAAATGCCACTTATTACTAGCATGATTATATGCATGGTTGTGGAAAAATGGGTAAACCAAATGATTAAGCCAAAATGTTGCATTGATACTGGGTCAGGCGTCTTGGCTGTCCTCATTCCCATGAAACTCAACACCTTCCAGCAGTGTTTCTGTCACATTCATAATCTTGCTGTTCTCTTTTACTGCCACATGAGCAGAAAAACTCCCTAACAAATACTTATTAGTCATAGGTCTTGCACTTTCGAGAAATGCTGAGGAAAAAAAAAGAGAGAAAAAAGAAAAATCAAGATGAATATGATATGATGACGAAGGTGATGAATAATATATGTATTTTTTCATTTTCATTTATTTTAAATATATTTGATTTGCAAGATATAAACTTGCAATTCTGAAAAAAGTCATAACTGCAAGATATAAAATTGCAAGTTTATATCATGCAATTCGGAGAAAAAAGTCAGACCTGTGAGTTTATATCTCGCAATTCTGACTTCATTTTCTATATATACTGTATATATAGAGAGAGATAGAGCGAGAGCTTATTGCTTTTTTCTTTTCTTTTTTTTTTACTTTCTTTTCCATCAAAATACCAGGTTCATGGACGAATGCTGAGGTTTACTGACAGCAAAGTATTAACAGGAGATTTTGAAACTACATTGCAAGACAGGTTATTTTCAGATGCTGAGCAATTCGACAAATGCTTTGAGTTAAAGTACGTACTGTATGCATAACTGAAATCGATCTTGCCTGAATGCATTATCCTCATGAAATCCAACCCGTATGCTTTAAAACAATAGCAGTAATATTGTTAGGTTTTTACACATCGCTTAACAGCATTTCATCAGAGACACGTTATCTAACGCCACATGTTGAATGACAGATTTGCACCTGCATTTTTTCACCATTTTGTGATAATTTAATTAGCGCATCAATTTTACCGAACTGTGAATTTGATGAAAGATTGCATGCTGTTCAAATAGACTGTCAGAGATCATCCAATCATGGCATATTGTCTACCTGGTCTTTGTTCCTGTCAGATGACTGTCATTTCACAGTCTGTTTTACCTCAGGTCAAGTTGCTTTTCAACCCCCTTCCAGATGCAAACAGTAAAAACACTAACAGCTTCTGAACGTCCATTTCAACTCAGAAAATTGGGCTTGTATTAAAGGCCTGAATGAAGCACATAATTATGCGTCTACACCTGACTTGAAAGAGAAACAGAGGATAGTGTGTATGTGTTTGCATGCGTGCCTGTGCTTCAAGAGCCCACCAAAGTTGCGTCTGAAAGCAACAAGACGAACTGACAGAGAATTCACCGCAACAGATCAATTGAATGGAAATGTTTGCTCAGCGCTCAGTTCGGAGAACAAAACCCCTTCCAGTTAGACATAACAGACATAATTATGCGCTAGGTGATCTTTTGAACTTAACCTTCACAAATTAGAGGTTCAAGAATGTGAAAAGGAAGGCCTGAAAACAACAGAATGACAAATATTAACTCTGATGATAAAAAGAAAAGTCAACAGATACCTACATCTCACTTTGTGCTTCTTTTGACTTGCGCTGATTTGCCATTTTAGTTGGTTTCAAAAGGATAGTTCACCCAAAAATTTAAATTCTGTCTTTTACTCACCCTCGTGTCATACCAAACCTGCATAACTTACTTTCTTTTGTGAAACACAAATAATTTTAAAGAATTGTACTTGTTGGTATTTTCCACAGAATTAAATAAGAAAAAACAACAACAAAGATTTCAAGCTTCAAAAAAGATGCAAAATCACCACAGAAGTGATCCATATTACTCAAGCATCATATTCCAAATCTTTTGAAGTCATACGCAGCTTTGTGCGAAGAACAGGTCCAGTTTTAGTCATTATTCTTTGATAATCTTTCCCACCGCTGCAATTAGATCAAGTCAATCGTTTAGAATTGTTTGCGAACCGAATCTAATTCACACACATTGAAAATATTCAAAAGACTTAAGACTCAAAAGAACAATTAATTTGTGAGTCATTATTTTCCACTATGCATCATTGATTCAGTCAATTGAACTTGAGAACCAAATTAGTTTGATAGAAGAATGAGTCATTTGAGGAATGGATCAAATGAACTTAAATTAAATGAACAATTCAATCATAAATCATTACTTCTCTCATGAACACACCTAGGATTACTAAACTGCAAACAAGAGCTTTCTTACTTTGTATTTTTGTCTTGTTTTCCAGTAAAAAAATATGAAGAGTTCAGATGCAAAAGACTCTAAGTGCTGTGTGAAATTTTCTTCTAAAATGAGCATTTTTCTCAGGTTCCTGTTTATGGCAATGAAAATACCCTATACATTGCCATTCAATTGAAATGACTGAACCTACACATAGGAGTCTGATAAAAATGCTCTTTTTAGAAAAAAAATTCAAATGGCACCTAGAGGCTTTTGCATCTGAACTCTTCATATTTACATTTCTTAAATCAAAATAAATTTAATCTATTATATAAATTTAATATATTAGATTTAATATATTAGATCTTGTCTTGTTTAAAGGAACACCCCACTTTTTTTGAAAATAGACTCATTTTCCAACTCCCCTAGAGTTAAACAGTTGAGTTTTACCGCTTTTGAATCCATTCAGCCGATCTCTGGGTCTGGCGGTAGCACTTTTAGCTTAGCTTAGCTTAGATAATTGAATCGGATTAGACCATTAGCATCTCGCTCAAAAATGACCAAAGAGTTTCAATAATTTTTCCTATTTAAAACTTGACTCTTCTGTAGTTACATCGTGTACTAAGACCGACGGAAAATGAAAAGTTGCGATTTTCTAGGCTGATATGGCTAGGAACTATACTCTCATTCCGGCGTAATAATCAAGGAACTTTGCTGCCGTACCATGGGTCTCTCGCAAATGTCTCCATGGTTGCAAGGCACGCTCCCTGTGCAAGCAGCACTGCGTAATATCATTGCACCTACTGCACCCATTCTCGTGCAAAGCTATTGTCTAGCCTCAGTACTTATAAGTACAATAATCTTGGACCATTTTACTGTACATATATGATGTTTTTGCATACTTGTTGAAGCTTTAAAGCCTTAGTCTCCATTCATCATAATTACATGGAAAAGAGCAGCCAGAACGCTCTTCAAAATATCTTCTTTCCTGTTCCACAGAAGACTTTTGCGGTTAAGGCTAGAAGGGAAACAGCTGGGCATGCACACATCAATATAGCAAAATTTTTGTCACACTGTACAAACACACAACAATAATTAAGTTTTTTGCATTATTGTAAGGGGTAGCTGTAGGGTTGCGGTAGGTGTATACATTAATAAAACACAATCTAATAGGTAGAAAAATGAATTTATTGTTAGCTTCCAGTTTTAGCTGTATCTCTTCTAGCCACAACCGACTTTTGCAGAAAAATCCCTTTAATTAAACAAAGTAACATGTAGCTTGCACAAATCCTTCGCTAAATACTAAAAGTCATTCAACTCAGTGAACTATTTTTGACACAGTTTTCATCAAGTGGTCGTGATACTGTAATTAGTTGAGCTGTATTTGCTCAATGCGATATCTTTCTTAAAAGATGAACAAAGGAGGGTAAACAAATGGAGCTCCCTATCTAACAGGGTGTTGGATCTCTTTTTGACATCTGAATAATCTTGTTTACTCACACGGTCTCTGACAGATTTTCACGTTTACCCTACCTGGGCTGCACAATGGACGGAGTGTGAAAAAGCTGCTATTATCGAAAATCAGTGAGATTGCCAGAACAAGCAGACAGAAGAAAATTAATCTTCTTCATGAGTTGCGTTTCCTTTCGTGAAGCAATATTTGAGATCAAAACACCAACTGCAACATCCAAAGCTACACTCGAGATTTTCTACAGAACGTTAAACCCTTAAGTGCGGTTAAGCGTAGTAGGATGATTAAAGCAAAGGGGTTTACCAGAACTTGAAGACTTGTCATGTGTGTCTGAAGGGGGAATCTAGTAAAGTCCTGGTGGTCTAAAACGTCTGAAAGCATTGGCACGAGGATCTTGTAATCGAGTAGGTTTCAATCTGAAGCATTACAGCCGTTCCTTTTGGATTTACGCACCATGCAAACCTTGTTAGACGCAATTGCAACTGCATTGCTGTGTCGTATATCAGCGGCCGTAATCCACTTCCAGCTCAATCACTCATTCGAGGATCTAAAAATGTTTCACAGAGCATTAAATTATTTACACAGCAAATACAAGCGTACAACGCTCTTTGAATCTAGACTCCTGGAAGAACCGAGAGCCATATTTTACAGCGTAAGCCCATAAAATTTCTAACAGTAGTCTTTTATAGTAAAATTAACTTTAACTTTAGGCTAATTTCCAATAATTTATTTTCATCCTGTGGGCTATCAAATTTACAGGTATATCACAGATTTTCCACAGCACCCAAAAGTGCTAATAAACTGCCAGGACAAGGCTGGTTTTTATAAGTAGATGGTTGAAACTCGGTCTGGGGGGTTGAACAAAGATTAACTGCTCCAGAGACACTCAAAAGACAAGTTGTAGAGGCTTCTTCCATAAATATTCGCTCTTGACGTGCGTCAAGGTGATAAGACCTCCTACGTCATCCATTCAGTTGATCTACTATCACTTTATCTGAGTCAAAACAGTTAACTCACACTTGACATGTGGGCAACACGCACATGAATGGCCCTTTTACTGATGTATTATGACAACGTAAACACGTTCATTCCATTAGTGCTTTTAGAAGGCTTTCCCCAGTGCTTATAAATATAACCACCTATGAAAACAGGGGGGGAAATCAGATAAACAAAGATGCAGGTTTCACTTGAGGAAAAAATTCAGTCCGAACACACTCTCGCTTCATGTTAATGCACAAAAGGAATAAGCGTTTCGGCTCCAACACAATAAACCTAGCTGCGTCTTACATTTTATGGCCTATAACTATACCTCAAAGGCTCTGCATAGCGACCGTCTCGAAAATTGTTGACTTGGCACAGGCCTAACACTGTAATTTAGGGCAAAAACAGCATTTACAGTTGATGATGGCTGTAGCCAGACAAAAGTGTATCCTTCGCATACTTCATTAAACTAGCATGCTCGGTTAAGCTCGCAACAGTCGCCTTTTGTTGTTGATGAGTAGGTAAACACGTGCGGCCCACCAGACTCCTAGCCTCACGGTGACCTTCACACATCCGCTAGTTCCTCAGACCTGTTTGAATGGAACCAAAAGACAGTCTTGGTTAAACACAAAGACCCCAAATGCCATTTCCAAGGCACATAAGTTATTCCTGACTTGTGACAATGGATCCCAGGACATTTGACAGCAAGGAATGTTGTTTTTCATTTCAAGGCATGAGTGAAAACAACTTTGCATGCTTGCTTGTACTGAGAGCTGAAAATCTGAAAACAAGTAGAAATGCTTCTATTTTGCTTACTTTTTGCATGTAACATGAACATTTTTACTACAAATTATACTGGAAAAATGGTGTGAAAATGAACATGAATACAAAGTAATATATGGTACGAATTATGTTCTAGTAGTGGAATTAAAACACACACACACACACACACACACATATATATATATAAACAAGTAAACTTAATAAATTATTAAAACTTAAATGAACTATTATTTATTTTTATAATTTAGGTAGACACTGCCATATGGCAACTCTGTTCCTCAACTGATTTTTTTTTTCTTAAAAATCCTAATTTTATCCTTCAATTAATTAAAAAAAATATATATATTTAATTCATTTATGTATTTATAAACATGAATTATATTAATTTACAGAAATTTAAGAAAAAATTACATTACAGCACTGCACAACAAAACAATGCAACTACAGTAAAAAAAATAATAATAATAATTTTAAAAAAAGACACTTGGAATTAAAATTGTTTAGAGTTAACAAAACATCTCATTTGCACCTAATCTGAATTTATCAATGACGCAGCAAAAATAAAAAATAAAAATAAAATAAAATTTTATTAAAATAAAAAATCATCATGTAAAGAAACATTTCTTCATGTGTTTAATAGAGCAGTTTGTGAAGCACTTGGAATGGATATTTGACAGGAATAATAACAATAATAATAATAATATACTGAACGTCACAAATTGTAATGTGACCTAGAAATAATGCAAAAACCTAAACTTTTCTTATGCATTTTGCATCATAACGTTTTACTTTATTTCAAATGAAATTGATTATTTACCTCCTAGCACCAGGTCAGTATATAAAAACCTGCAGCTCTGTTGGTGCCAGAGCTCCCAGTGTGCAAAGGTTCCTGCTGGACTTCCTGTTCAGCCTGTCACTCGCACTGTTGTCATTATGAGACCATTTACAAATATGTACCCACACCGCGAATGACTCATTCAGCAAACACTCGCAAGTAAGAGCGTTTTTTTTTTCTCCCAGTGAGTGGTTCTCATCAAACGATCTGAAGGAATGCGGCAGGGATGGTGAAATACACTTCCAGGCTCGAAGCTCGCAGGCCAGTTTTTCGCTTATTGATTGTGCTTTAGATCAAAACCCAAACAAACATGTGGTTGCCAAGCAACAAGTTAGACTTAACATTTCATGTTCAAGTTGACCCAGATGCCTCTGTTGTGAACTATGTTTGTGGTATAGAGTTCAGTCCATCATTCCTTCTTCGAAGAACTCTCATTATCTTCACACAGCAGCAGCAGAAAGCGCCCGGGGTGCGTAACACAGATCAGCCAATTACACCTTATTAGAACAAACAGTTCAAAACACGGATACATTTTGATCCTGTACACTGTCGTGACCTAGAATACCTGGAACCGCATTCACCAAACCTGTCTTAATGTACAGTACAGTATGTCGGTTAGGTTATTTGAGGTCTAAAGATGTGAGAGACGTGCAATGCTGACAATGCAAAAATGTCAGTGTTTCAGAAAATAAACCTCCAAAAAGTTGTTCAAAATTGCCTAAGATGGATTTTTGGTCTGCAATCTCATCTGGTTTGCTTATTTTAAAGGGATAATTCACCCAAAAATGAAGATTCTGTTATTAATTACTCACCCTCATGTCATTCCAAACCCATAAGACCTTCGTTCCTCTTCAGAACACAAATTAAGATATTTTTAATGAAATCCGAGAGCTTTCTGACCCTGTATAGACAGCAATGCAACTACCATGTTCAAGGCCCAGAAAGGTAAGGATATTTTACCGATGTCCTTACTACATTTCTGGGTCTGGGAACATTTCAGTTGCGTTGCTGTCTATGGAGGGTCAGAAAGCTCTCGGATTTCATCAAAAATATCTTAATGTGTGTTCTGAAGATAAACGAAGGTCTTACGGGTTTGGAACGACATTAGGGTGAGTAATTAATGACAGAATTTTCATTTTTGGGTGAATTATCCCTTTAAGGGTTTTGGCAAAGACTAAGACCCGAAAAACATCTTAGGCTGGTTAAAACCAATATGTTTTAGCATAATGGACAAATACTGAAAGAAGTGGAGCGACTGATGGCATGATGGATTTCTCGTCTTAGTTGATCTTGCAATCTGGTCTGGTTTGATGAAAGACAGACAATGTGCACGGGATAAACTGACTAACAACGCTGCAAAATGTCAACATTTTTGAGAATAAGGGTCCGAAAAGCAGTTTAAAACCACTTAAGATGGTTTGGTCTTAGGTGATTCTGCAATCTGGTCTGGTTTGGTTTGTTCTTCAGCATAATTGACAAACACTGGAGGAAGTGGAGCAACCAATGGTATGAGTTTGGGAACAGGACCATCTGTTTGACTGACAATGCTATAAAGACATTTTTTGATATATTGTTTATATTTTAAGAATAAACAGCCACAAAATAATTGTCCTGCTGGGGAACTTAAAACAGCTTTAAACAGTCACGCAGAGTAGCACAGATGAGCCAAAATACAGATACATTCTGATCCTGCACTCTGTTTGTACCTGAAATGCCTGGAGTTGCATTCATCAAACCTGGTGCAATGGACAGTACAGTATGTCTTTAGGTTAAGAACAAAGATAACAAACTGACTGATGATGATGATGCAAAATAGAGAATAAGGGCTAGATTTACTAACAGATTGCACCAGCGCAAACCATCTTTTAGCATTAAAATAGTACTGTAAGGAGTTACAGCAGACGTGCAGTGAAGAATTAGCACTGAAAAGGCATGGACACAGTTATTTTTGCACCTGATATTATTGAATATGCATTTGTAGGAGTTTCCTTTTCAGGCACAAAATTTATAGGAGGAGAGTATTAAAAAGAATCACGCAAAGCGATTTACTAATGTTTGCACTCGTCAAATTACTGGTATTTGTGCCATTATTTAACGCCCAAAAAAGCAGGCGCTAATTTACGCTTTTCTTGGTAGATTGCACTGGTCATTATGGAAATGATCTAGCTGCATCTGTGTTCTTTAATGTGCGCATTGTCAGTAAATCACATGCAGAATTTTCTTCTCCCATTGGCGCTTTTATGAAATTTCACTCTAACACTAATTTGCCCTGTTTAGTAAATCTGGCCCTAAGAGTGCAAAAAGTAGCTTAAAACCACATAAAATGGATTTCTGGTCTTGCAATATGGTCTGGTTTACTTTTTTCCAGCATAATGGACAAACATTGAAGGAAGTGGAACAACTGATGACATGATGGGTTTCTGGTCTTAGCTGATCTTGCAATGATTTGATCTGGCAGGACAATCAGCTGGACTGACAATACTCCAAAACTCTATTTATTTATTCATTTTTTGACAATGTGTGATATATTTTTTACATTTTCAGAATAAACATCCACAATAGAATTGTCCTGTTGGAGAAAAAACAGCTTAAAACAGTCCAAGATGGTCTTAGCTTAGAGTAACACATGAGACAAAGTACAAATACATTCTGATCCTGTACTCTGTGATTACCTGGAACTCCTGGAACCGCACCAAACCTGTCCTAATGTACAGCACAGTATGTCTTCAGGTTATTTAAGTTGAAAGACGCAAGACAGACAATGTGCACATTCTAAACAGACTGACAGTACTACGAAACGTCAATGCTTTTGAGAATAAATGTCCAAAAAATGGCTTGAAACCACCTAAGATGGTTTTCTGGTCAAGTTGATCTTGCAATCTGGTCTGGTTTGCTGATTTTAGAGGGGTTTTAGGCAAAAGCTAAGACTAGAAAACCATCTTAGACTGGTTTAAGCCATTTTTTTCTTTTTAGCATAATGTACAATCACTGGAGGAAGTAGACCAACTGATGACATGAGTTTGGGGCATAAGTTTGGCATCTGTTGGACTCACAATGCTCAAAAAAAGTCAAAATTTTAGCAATAAACATCCACAATACAATTTTCCTGCAAGATGGTTTTAGTTTAGAGTGACATGGAGCAGTCAAAGCATGGATACATTCTGATCCTGTACTCTGTCAGTACCTGGAATGCCTGGAGCCACATTCACCAAACATGTCGTAATATACAGAACAGCATGTCTTTAGGTTGAAAGACACAAGATCACATCTTCACAGGACGATGAGCACAAGCTAAACTTACAATGCTGCAAAATGTCAATGTTTCTAAGAATAAAGGTCCAAAATAGCATAAAAATGCTCAAGGATGGATTTCTGGCCTTGCATCTTGAAATCTGGTCTGCTTTGCTGGTTTTAGAAGGGTTTGGCAAAAGCCAAGACCTGAAAACTATCTTAGGCTGGTTTAAACCTTTTTAAGCATAATGGACAAACATTGAAGGAAGTGGATTTACTGATGGCATGAATTTAGGGCAGGACAATCTGATGGACTGACAATACTCCAAAAACATTAAGATTTTGAGAACAAACATCTGCAAAATAACTGTCCTGCAAGATGGTCTTAGCCACAGATGGGCCAAAGCAAGCATCCATTCTTATCCTGTACTCTGTGATTACATGCAATTCCTGGAACCACGCCAAACCTGCCGTAATGTACAGTACAGTATGTATTCAGGTTATTTAAGGTTGAAAGACACAAGATAGTGACAGGGTGATAAGCACAAGCTCCAAGTTCCAAAAATGAGCATAAAACTATCTAAGATAGTTTTCAGGTCTAAGTTGATCTTGCATTCTGGTAGTTTTTTGTGCAAAAGTCAGATAAACCATTTCAGACTGTTTTAAGCCATTTTAAAGCATAATGGACAGATATTTGAGGAAGTAGACCAACCAATGACATAAGTTTGGGGCATAAGTTTGCATCTGTTGGACTGACAATTCTCTAAAAACATTTTTAAAAAATTAACAATAAACATAATTGTCCTGCAAGATTGTTTTAGCTTAGAGTAACACAGTTGAGCCAAAGCACAGACACATTCTGATCCTGTACTCTGTGATTACCTGGAATGCCTGGAACCATGCCAAACCTGTTGTAATATATAGGACAGTATGTCTTTAGGTACTTTATGGGTTATGTTTTATTACCACTTCCACTAGACATTCTACTAACTTTGCAAATTCATGTCAGTTAACTCTCATTAAAATATTTTAGACTGTTGGGTTAGGGTTAGTGCACTCTTGTTTTCCAATACACATATCTAAACAAAGAGTTAGTTGACAAGTAGTTGCAATGTGGACTTTCAGAAACATTAAAAAAATCTTACCAACCCCAAACTTTTCAATAGTAGTGTGCATTTTCTTTCTCTCTCTCTCTTTTTTCCCTGCCATTTAGTAGGACACAACTAGGGTAAACACAACCCTTTACTTCTAAAGTCATTAATCTTACCAAATAACTGTAAAGCTGTAGGTAAAGGTGCAGGAAAAGCACTGAAGCTTTTTTTTTTGACACAAAGGGCTCTTTTATGGCACATGTACTCGTCCAAAGTGCCTTTATGTAGTGTGGGCCAACAGTACAGGTATGTTTACAATATAGCAATCCTTCCCTCTCAAAGGCCTTCTTGATACTGCACTTACCATCTGTCACTTTTAGTAGTGCTGTGGGTTTGTGTACAGTCATTTGCTAGCACCATCAAAGGTTAATTTGCACAGGGATGCCACCGTTACTGCCAGGAGTCTGATATTACAGCACAACACCTCGCTAGAAAACCAAGAATCATTGTACCGCAAGCCAAAGTTTGCCATGATGTCGATGTTCAGTCTCGGTTTCAATGCGACAAACATCAAACATGCTGCTATGCTGAGGATATTACCTCACCACCAGAGTTCAATACACACGCAAACATCGACACAATGTGAGAATGTCAAGCCAAGGCCCTTGTAGTAATCAGCCATTGTTTGAGAAAAAAGAAAAGGCCTCTGTGTGTGATTCCTGTGAACGTGATAAAAAAAGGAAGGCCCATTGTGCTTACTGTAACGTTTTTGTGATTACTTTGCCTTCTTTAATGACTAATGGTAGTTTGGATTTATATCCGAACAGTTCTTGGCACACAAAGAAAGGACGTCATCCCGCAGTCCCACGTCAACCTGCGGTGTGAACATAAAAAGGAGATCGTTTCATTCACGTTCGCCTCATTTGGAGCTAAACTAACCAGAAAGTAACATGGAAAGAATTGTCATACTACTTAATGCAGCACATAAAAACATTTGCACTCACCTTGTACATTCATGAATGTGAAACCTAAATATTAATAGACAGATCACAATTGCGACTCAATCTGGAATGAATGGATGGATGGATGATAACTGCAACACATTCTAGGATAGATATTCCAATATAAACAATTCTAAACATATGAACAATAGCCCCACAAATAAATGAATTCTTACTAATATTACTGACAATAACAATAAAATGTTTTTGTTGCCAATATAGCCAGAATAACTTCTACGTTTTTGGTTTAGTTTGATGTGTGTGCTAAATCCTCATTAAATTCACTACAGAAAATGATATGGAACTATAACGATTAATCAGCACCTTGCATTGTTCGTCAATCAATCAGAATCAAGAACTAAACATTGTCATGGCATGAACACTTGTAATCACTATCAATAAAATTCTGAAGTAGTATTAGGACCAGTCAGGATGCAATGTGTACAGTGCTAACATATCACAAATAATATTTTAACAGTCAGCAGATGCTGAAATTGACATGCTTTCCACTGAAAACAGAATACAACTGAAAAGTAATTAAAAAAAATATGAAAATGAATTCAACAACTTGGACAGGCTAACCAATGTTTATATTTAAATAAATATAATCAGCTTTAAAATAAAAAGGCATGTTAGGTTCAGTAATCAGTTCAGCAGGCTTGCTCCAGGCCTATAAATCCACTAACTTGCATAATACCTCCAGAAAACTACACTACACTATTCAGCAAGCATTTAAGTATGTGTGAAGTATACTTTGTAAGTGGCAGTTCCCCTTTAAACATGCTGCGAAAGTTGCATTGTTAGCTTTAGCCATTCATTTGTCTTTTTTAAGAACAAGGAAATGCACTGTTTTCACGACGGAGAACTCAGGCCTTTGCCTGAGAGATCTCAGGATACAACGCAGTTTCCTGAATTCTGGACGTCTTGTGCTTGGCTCTGTCAGACTTTGAAATAGCTCTCGTATTTAAACTTTAAACAAAACAGCTGAGCGCAAACCGCGACCCAGGGGGACACCAGGTGTCTGGTGCTGTCAGACTGGAAAACTAATTTCGAAATCGATACTTTTTTGAAGATCCCATTAGGTTTTTGATCAACAAGCCTAAGCTTCTAAACACTTCTTAGTTTCTCTGTAATAAATTGGGAATGTTAAGAAATCAACTTTACGTAAACATCATGAGTAAAAGCATCAGATTTTACGATTACAGCCTTGTGTTGTCGACCCTCAATAGGAGACTCTGGAAAATTTGAGCAAGTTTGGGAATCAAGACTCAACGCTGTTGAAAACAACTAATTCAATCAAACGCTCCACTGTATACAACCAAACGCTGTTTAGTCCTTGTAATTTTTGCTAATGCATTACTCGCTCAAACAGAAAAGACCTTGATGTATCATTAGTGTCATAGCGAGCCACCGGGAAGCCAACGTAGACACATGTGCTTACAGTCAAGGCACCTCATCAGCGCGTGTGTTTACACTCAGACCAAAACATTGGCTCTCACGCAGCTGACGGGTCCATGTGTTCCTGCACATGGCACGCCGCTATCACCGACAGTGTTTCTACAGACCTCACAAAGGTCAGCAAAACATGGCCAGCTTCGCAATGTCTTGTCCCTCGGCGCCTGGCTATCAACAGGAAACATCTTTCGCAGAACAGGAAGTGCTACTCTCTAATTGGCCCAAAGTGATTCAGTGAGAACCATTTTTTCTACCAATGAGAGCGCAGCTATTTTGGGAGAGGCTATATAAGCAGACTCGCCGAGCGTCAGTGCGCCAGAGCACGGATGAGGTAGTTGGTAGTAGAGGCTTCCTGGTGAACTGGGAACTGAGTAATGCAAAGGGATTTTTCGAAGGCTTACAGGCGACAAATCAGTCATAGAGTTACTGTTGCCCAAGACCTTTTATTGCTTATGACTTGCTTTCTAAATCTGGCCTTTTCTCAACTTCAAGCTAAAGATGTAGAGGAAATTAATTCCATGCTGTCTGAAAAAATTTACAAAAATTGTACCTTTATGGAAACACCATCATGTCACTGAGGCAGCAGCCTCAAACCTGCAAGACTGTACTCTACCCCTAAATAGTGTATATTCGTACCTTAAAGGTACATAATGGGTACTAATATGCATGGTAGGCACTAATGTATACAATATCCTATCCTAAAAGGTACTAAAATACATCCTTTTGGGGTAGAATAGGCACCCAAAGGTACTTTGAGGGTACAACCCCAGTCAGGTAAAGTTTATACACATTTTTTGCTTACAGTCTTCTCTCAAGATCTCATGCAAGAGATGTCAAGTCAAGTCAAGTCACCTTTATTTATATAGTGCTTTTAACAATACAGATTGTGTCAAAGCACTTAACAGTATCAAACTGGAGGATAGAGTGTCAGTAATGTATAATAATAAGATTAAACATTCAATGTTCAGATGTAGGGGACAACTACTAGTATACCAAAAGTTGTACTTGTACTGGAAACTCCATCATGTCACTGAGGTAGTTGCCCCAAATTGCAAGACTGTACCTTATCTGCCCCTAAAAGTTGTATATTAGTATCTTAAGTGTACATAATAGGTACTAATATGTATCCTTAAGGTACCAATATGCACTCTAGTTACTAATACGTATCCTTGAAGGGTTAGTTCACCCAAAAATGAAAATTCTGTTATTAATTACTCACCCTCATGTCGTTCCAAACCCGTAAGACCTTCGTTCATCTTCGGAACACAAATTAAGATATTTTTGATGAATTCTGACAGCTCTCTGACCCTCCCATAGACAGCAATGTAATTACCACGATCAAGGTGTAGAAACGTTGCAAGGACATCGGTTAAATAATCTATGTGACATCAGGGGTTCAACCGTAATTTTACAAAGCTACTTTTTGATTACTTTTTCTGCGCAAAGAAAAAAAAACTAATAGTTTTTGCTAACACTGATCTTGTAGCCTACTTCTGTTCACTTTGTTGGCCAAATTAGCACGTCTTTTCATCAATTGGCACCACGAATATTTTTGTTCGGAAGTAGAGCACGAGGAAGACTTTTGGTACCCATTAAAGAGCGCTCACAAAAAGGCGTCACAGTGAAATGTGTATACACAAGGGTTTTCAACAAGAGAGTGATTGTAATTACAACACCAGCAGTGAGCTTTGAAATCTGTTCATTAGCAAGCTGCTAAGAGTCATGTTTGTGCATGTAACGCTTTATCAATGCTGGGAAATCCAGCGGTTCTCTTATCGGAGTGTTATACAAATATAGATTGTGAGAAATCAGGAGTACAAAAGCAGCTTTTACTGAGCATGGCACAGAGACGACGCACGTTACAATTACTTGGCGCCTGTTGCTCCAAACGGCATGCCTACAAAAACAACGATCAACGTTTCCGTAATCAAAACATGGCTACCGGCGCTCCATGGCAGTATTTGCTAATTCCTAGTCAGGCTAAATGCACACACCAACCATTTTAGTTCAATTTTATTTGTTTAGTACACTTTAGGCTTCTCTGTAAACCCTGAAGTCTATGAAACCCTGTTTGGAAAAATGTTTTTCTTCATAAATGAGTGTCACGTGTTTGGTGGGCATACGGCCTGGATATCTTGCCACGAGCCATTATTATTTTGTCACATTGAGGAGACACAGTATGTTGCAATCATTGTGGTTAGCGATCGGAATGACATACTGCATTTATCATCGGCAACTATGACACCTGTTTCTGCAACTCGACGCTGAAAAGTTACAGTGTTGTCTGCGAGCATCGTGTGAGTCATGGTTACTGGTGAGAGTGACGGTTGGTTTTGCCGTAGTGGAAAAGCAGTGGTGGAAAATAGGTTTCGCCCTTTTACTTTATTGCCGCACACCTGCACCCAGGAATTTTTACTAGCCTGGCTAAGCGTGGAGCTAGCTTAGCCTGTCAAGTAGGGTAGCTAGCTGTGTGACAAATGGAAGTAAAACATTCACGATCGAGATCTGATCTTAAATTTCCAGCCAAATCTAAACAATTAAAAGTTTCTTTGATGTGCCCCTTTCTGCTCTTTCAACAGAGTGCGAGAGTGGGCTAGTCGCCAATTAATACTGCAAACCAAAACGACCGTGCTAAAGATTAGATATCAATTTTCCAAAGAAAATATATACTTTTACCTGTGCAAAAGTTTGGAAAACTTGTTAAGGTGTACTGGGTGGTTGCTATGCGGCCGATAAGGTGGTCTGAGGGGTATTATTACGTTGCTAGGTGTGCTTACCTTCAAAAGAGCCCAGATTGAAGCCTCCATGAGATTCTGGTCTCTAGATATGGCTCAACACCCTTATTCAATGCAAGTTTATGGGACTTTAGCCAATTTTGTGATACGTTAGACAAGTCTATTTACTTATAAAACATAATAGCACGGTTAATAGCAGTCATAATAGCAGTCATTATTCATATCCTTAGCGCAAACACTTTAAAAAAATACTTCAAATCACTAATGTATCTTTTTAACCACTGCCAATGCTATAGAGATGACAAAATGGTTGCATCATGTCAAAATGGTTACTTCACACTCTGTTAAGTTAAATTAAATGATTTATTCAATCACATTATTGTTCACAGGCCTTTCTGAGCAGGCAAAGTATCCAGAATGAAACCTCAGATTGTGGCTATGCGTCAGCTTTTCCATTGCAACGACACATCAAAAGGTGTTTGGAAAGGGTGTTTGGAAAAATAAATAAAGATAATACTGATGTGGGATATGCAGGCAAGAGGCTCATGGGAACTGGACTCTCTAGTTCACTAACTGTCATCAAAGTAGTTCTTGTGATTTGATCAGTTTGCAGTCCAGAAGCACATCAGTTTGGATTTGAGGCAGTTCCTCTGCTAAAATCTGCCCAATTCTTTCCTCTTGTGTCATAGCTGTCCACCTGCTTAACACTGTGAGGTATGTTCCACCTGTTTTGTTGCTTTTCACGAGGAGGTTTGAGGTTAAAGAGATCAACTTGAGGGTTTTATGAGGGATTTCACACCTGTCTTTTTAGAGGTGTGTCGCATCTGTGGTTGCATCACCACATTTCAGAAGAGACAATTTACTACATTCTTTCCATTTACTCATCAATTTATTAGTTCGAATGAACTATGAATGAATGAATGAATGAATGAAATGTTTATAATATTATAATCTATATTATATATATTATATATCTTCTATATTATATCTATCTATCTATCTATCTATCTATCTATCTATCCACCCACCTACCTATCTACCTAAAAAATAAATTAATTAAAAACACACAAGAAAGTGGAACTTTAAGCCTGAATCACTCTAATAGTAAAATAATTCCTTAAAAAAACCAGTGAATAAAATAAAAATACACTGAAATAACATGCTAAAAAGATAGTCCTAAAATTATATTGAGCACTGCAATAAAAAGGTCAGGGTTATGTTAAGTAAGTATGATTCAAATGTGAAGAATGTAATGAAAATGATTTCCTGCTGGGTTATTGGGGTAGTTGGGTTGGGGGAACACAGGATTGGACAGCGTCAGTGCACAAGCCTTGAAATAATGTCTGAAACCATCATCATAGTTCACATTCTGCAACTTTCCATCAAGCAGGAACCCTCAGAGTTCCTTGGAAGGGGAAGTTTGTCATGCGAAGAGTATTTGTCATCAAAGTTGAACGAAAGGACAAAGGGCTATTTCCCACTTGAGCAGTCCTAAATCAATACCTACAAGAGGTTTAATATCAAACTGCTGCACTCTAGATGGTCACGAATCACAAATTACCCTGAGATTCTCAACTGGTTAAGTTCCACGCCCAAATGCAGGGTAAAGTGTACCAGTGTTTGGCTGCTTCCAGACCGCATTTTGCACAGATGCTCACTTTTTCTTTTGTTATACAAAGGGATGCCACAAACACTTAGGCCTGAGTTAGCACTTCTGCTAAAACCACATTGGTGCATGCAGCCAACACTGACCTGATTCTTTGTAAGCAGCGGCAGGTGTGGGGTACCAAAGTGGTATGTGCAGCTGTGTGAACCTACTGCACGTGGCACACACACCTTTCACACACTTTCTACTCAATTGTGCATCGAGTCAAACCACAGGAATCAAGGTGTTTTTGACTGCTGTGCATGCTAACGCTACATTCGCATTAAAACATTTGAAAACGCACACTAGTGTCTTTAATCGTTTTCCAAAAGTTGCTTGTCCACTGAAACTTCTGAAAATACTTGTGTCACAAAAGCTCATTGAAAATATTTCATATTTATCCACTTGGAAGAGCTTCTTCAAAAAGCTCAAGCTGCTTCTGAAATCACATAGTGACTAGTAGGTATACTTTTGGTTTGAAACTTACTTTGCAACGTTAAAGTATGTTCTTGTATGAATGTATCTGTAATTGGGATGTACCACATCTACCATGTTGGCAATGTCACATGACCTACCAGTTTCAGTTGCGTCGCTTCACTGCCATTTCACAACTCATATATATAGGTTATAGGTCATCTGAGTATTGTCCGTCTACTGTTTATTGAACACTATGAATTCAGACATTCTGCTCTTTTGGCGTACAGTTTATTTTTTTCATATTATGAATTCGGACATACTGCTTCTTTGGTGTACTGTTTTCTTTTTTTTGCATACTATGAATTCAGACATACTGCTTTTTTTGAGTAAAGTTTCTCACATACTGTGAATTCGGACACTGCTCTGTTGGTCAACTATTTTTCACATACTATGCATTCGGACATACAGCTTTTGTGGCATACTGTTTTTTTGCATACTATGAATTCGGACACTGCTTTTTTAGCGTACTGTTTTTTGTATACTATGAATAGACACTGGTTTTTGGCGTAATGTTTTTCATATACTATGAATTCTGACATACTGCTCTGTTGGCGTACTGTTTTTCACATACTATGAATTCAGACACTGCTTTTTTGGCGTAATGTTTTTCACATACTATGAATTCAAATATACTGCCACTGCTCTGTTGGTGTACTGTTTTTCACATACTATGAATTCAGACACTGCTCTTTTGGCACACTGTTTTTTGCATACTATGAATTTGAACATATTGCTGTTTTGGCATACTATTTTTCGCATATTAAGAATTCAGATATTGCTTTTTTGGCATACTGGTTTTGGCATACTATGAATTTGGACATACTGCTTTTTTGGTGTACTGTTTCTCACATACTATGAATTCAGACATACAGTTCCTTTTGCTGTATTGTTTTGACACATTCAGACCATCATAAGTTTTTTGCGCGACAAAAAAATGCTGTCTCAGTTTGAACAAAGGTCAAAACATAGAGAAAAAGATGCTCTTCAAATTTATCCAGACTAGTGTAGACTTAGCATAAATGTCCTCGCAGTTTCCAAATCCCAATCGGTAAGGTTATTCATAGTAGCATAACAGAAACCGAACTATCAAAACAGAATGTGTCTGCCCGAGGACGCAATGGGAGATGGACACCAACCAGAGGAAGATAAAGTGCTGGAATCTGCATGATGTAACACCGAGGCATGAGGAGAGGGGGCCCAGATGCTTTTGCAAGGCGCCTGATTTTCGTGTTTGCAAGGAAACCATGGAAACAGAGGGGGAAACCCACCCAGCTGTAGGGCCGAGTTGGGCTCCAAGCCCCAGAGTCGACAGAGCGCCGGTGCTCCAATCACAGGCTTTCCCCCTGCGAGCCAAGGCTGGGTTTCATCACCGAAGAGTCCAGGCCTTAATGCACAGCAGATGTGTGGCCAACAGGAGTTGGCAGCTCTTTGACAGCACTGGATGGAGCAATCCCCCTCCTCCCCCACCTCTTCATCTTCCCCTTAGGAGAATGCTGTGTGCGGGCTAACGTTCGGATCCTCTCGGCATTCTTGGGAACTCGCAATGCGCTCTGTTATAAGAAAACATTCGAGAAAGAATCAACTTTCAGTGCACTACATGCCGCTTTATCAAACTCCTGGCAGGGGCTCGCGAACACTCCCGCTCGGACGCATTCTTCTGCTATCAGTCGTGTAGTTCCAATGCATGAATATTTAATATAACATGGCATGGAGGTACAGATATACAGCATACGACTCAAGTTGCCAACACTGCCCCAACCAAATCAGAACTTGCTTATCACTATCGTCACATTTTGGCAGAGGTCGAAAAGCATACTATCTTCGCATATGGACTGTCTCAAGACAAATGATTCTACCAGGACTGCCAAATCAGTCAAAGTTAGTACCAGCTCGTGGTAGACTCCTATTGCAAAACCTCCAGCTGTTACCCATAATCCATGCTTGTGCTTGTGCAAAGGTAATATAGTTGCTAAACACGCATGTGTACTGCTGGGTTACAAAAATGCAAACTGAACTGTTGATGATGAGGATATTCTCATAGATTCGGCTTAGTTGAATAAGTAGTTGTTACTGCCAAATGCAATTGCAAACATAATCTAAAGACTTTTCCCAAAAGACGTCTCCTGGTTGGAAGTCTGTTTACATGCGCATGATTTAGGTCAATATCCGCTTTCTTAGAATTCTTAGACTGAAATCATACTATTTCTGTTACTTATTGTTGCTATGTCAGTATCAAGGTTTAATTACAGTATGTACCAGTTAACTAACTCATGCTGTCCAACCAAACACTGACTGGCTGGTTAGCATTAGCTGGTTAGCCGGTAGATGCCATTACTATAGCATTTTATACTATAAATAATATTTTAATATTATAATTTTAGCAATTGTTCAAATATGTTTGTTGCAGTTTTTTCATTTTCATGCAGCAGTGGTCTGATTAAATCATCTGGCCTTTATTTTGGTTAACAACAAGAGCTTTGAGGAAGTTTATGTAGCTGACAGTTATTTTTTTTTATCTTTTAATCTTCTCATTTCCAATCTGATGAAATGCTGTCTCTAAAAAAAAAAAGAGGTAAAAAGTGAAAACAGAGTAAAGTCAAGTCACCGTTATTTATATAGCACTTTGTACAATGCAAATTGTGTCAAAGCAGCTTTACAGTATTAAATGGGGAAATAGTGTCGAAATAGTGTGTTGTTCTCTCGCCAAACGAAACCAGCAGTTTAATTCTAGGCTGCAACAAAGTCAGATTGTGCAGGACTCTTCTGGTTCCCATGGTCTTCTCCCATTGGCTGTCTAGGTGACAAGGTCTTCGAGGGGGGGATCAGTCTCGGGGGCACATCTAGTTGTCCTGGTCTCTGCTGACATTCAGGGCTGTAGAGGCTGATCCACCAACTGATCTGGATACGGACTGGATCCAGGTGCCTATGGTGACCTCGGAATAAGAAAAAAACAGACTAATAATAGCATAGATGTCATTCTTCTAATGATGTAACAAGTACATCGGGTGTGATGGGAAGTGTTCTCGGTTCCGGTTGACCTAATTAATGCACTCTAATTATCCTTTAACGGATTTGAATTATAGAAATGCGATAGTGTATTAAGTGTAAGCCAATTTTAAAAAATAGAGGTAAATAAAGCACTTGCAAAATAAGAGAATGTATATAGAGAGGTATTTTTTGCAAGCAACTTACAGTACACTGTAAAAGATGGTAGGATCAGTTTCATATTACTTTAACTCATCAAAATAAATGTCATATAATTACATAATTTTCAACTTTTTTGAAAAAAGTTGCACAAGATTCAACTCATGATTTTAAGTCAGTTTAAAGGGATAGTTCACCCAAAAATTAAAATTAGCCCATGATTTACTCACCTTCAAGCCATCCTCGGTGTATATGACTTTCTTCTTTCAGACAATACAACCAGAGTTATAATAAAAAATGTCC
>JAFVLL020034292.1:0-17633 GCA_021397915.2 Tor tambroides
CTCAGAGCTCGCTCAGCAGCTCCTGGAGAGGTATAATGCAGTCATCCTGTTCTGCAGAGAGATACAGTTACCCTTAGACCCACTAGCTGACAGTTCGTTGGATGCGCACTCTAGAATTCCTGTTGAATTACATCTTCAGTTGTTGATTCTGGCTTTGAAGATGAGACTCAGATTTTTTCCAGTTGTTCTGATCCAGCTCCAAATCATACTGGGAAAAGACAGGAATTATGAGTGAGCTTAAAAGAAAGTATAGGCAGAAAAGCAAAGAAGAACTTGTGGTTTATGGAGTTCTATACATATTTAGGTTTGGCTGACAGCCAGGTATTTTGGTGGTGTGTGAAGCATTATAGATAAAATGTGGTCTAACTGACGATGACATTTGCTTTATGTTTTGCAGCTATGTTTCAAGAGTTTGTATCAAGTGCTCAGGTAAACCACAGATTCCCTCCTTAAAGGCATAGTTCACCAACAAAATGACACGTCTGACATACATTTTTTTACTTAGTATTTCTGTCTTGTTATCCATTACAGATATCTAAAAATTCCAAAATCAAAATGCATTTACTTTAGAAGGAAAATTACTAAAGAGATTGTTTTCTGGAAAATGTATTAAATTAAGTGAGTTTATGCATCTCTCAGTGGAGTAAGACAAATAATCTTGTTTACCCCTTGAATTAAGTCTATTTTTCTTACCCCACTAACATATTTTTTGTTTTTGTTGTTTCAAGCATAAACGTGCTTAATTTTGATAACTTTTTTCAGAAAATATATCTTAATATCTCTAGTAATTGTGGATCTTAAGTAAATGTATTTTGATTTAAGAATGTTTTAGATATTTGTACTGAAATACAAGACAAAAATATTGAATAAAGACCCGTTGATACAAAAAATGACAACTATAAGGATAACTATAATGATAAATGCAGTAGCATCCACACTAATGCACGATGCAGTTATGTATTCTGCTGCTTTAAATGCTCAAGCTCTTTAAAATAGATTCTGATCGACTCGAAAATATCGTTCTGAACGTGATTCCAATGATATTGTTCCTCTGTGTCATTATCATTATGACTGTAGTGTAAACTTCCCTATTCTCACCAAATTAGGACCAATATTAAACTTTGTTATTGTTATAGGTATTGTCCTTGGTGTGAACCGGCCTTAAGAAATTATTTTTTGCAGTGTTTTTGGCCTTGCTAGTCTGATACAATCACAAAATCTAATGGTCACTCAGTGCATTTGGTGTATATATGTTAAATGTCTACTTTGGTTATACATTCATCTTTAGGTGATGGGAAAGGAGAGACAAGCACTCCGACAACTACCAAGGAATCTTTGCAGGAACTCATCCTGTTGGTCCACAACCATGGACAGACGTGCCCTCTTCCCCCTGTCCTGCATTCTGGCACAGTCAAAAAAACAACAGAGTGAGATCAGAGCTCTCATGCAGCAGGGAGAATACGGGCTGAAACTGAGCCCAAAGACTCATCTGAGGTGGACGTGTGTCTCAAATACACCTGTGAAAATGGACATCATTTTTTGTGGTCTCCTATTAAGATAGAGAAGGTAATGGCATCTAAAAATCAAGTTGATAGAACTGCATTTAATCCAAAGAGACTCAAACAACGAGGCAGGAGGCGGCTGAAGGAGCCAGACACAGAGATAGAAAGACAAGTGGTGACTAGATTAAAAACCAGACAACAACATCAAGAAAATGCTGAAGTTACCACAAATGACACAGAACAGAAACACAAGACAAGGTCTGAAACGTTGAGAGAAAACAAGAATGCAGGTGACTGTTTTAAAGGATTTTTCTCAAATAAATATGCTGTTTTTGTTTACGGACTACAACTACAACAATGTGTTAAGGTGTTACAATGACTCCTGGGACACAGGAAGGAAATGATGTGGCTGTTGACTTTTTACATTCAGAGCATGGGTATATATCTTTGGTTGTTTAGCTGTATTTATAATATTTTGTTTAATTTTTAAGTCTATTTGATCTTTTTCTGATTATCAGATCTCCAGCAGGCAGTGATCAGCTGACAGGAGACGGTCCTGCAAGAGTTTCCATTGAAAACCAAAGCCCCCTTGATAGGTATGTGCCCTATTCATCTATACTGAAACACGTAATACCTAAAAAAACACCTTAAGTTAAACTAATTCTCTATCTTCTAGCAGTGAGGAAGTTGCAGTGCTGAATTTAACCAACAGAGGGACCCAGAGTAGAGCAGATCCTCCTGAGACACACAATGCTAACAAAAAGGCAGGGCCTCTTAAAAATACAAGGTGATTTGTCTAAAAGCACATATTTTTATATTTTGATTCAAAATAAGTTAAATGGAACCTTAAAGTTCTGTACCTTTTTCTCTCCAGTCCACAGTTGTTGAACGATGACGTCTCCCAGATTGGTGGCAAGAGAAAACGGTTTATTTAATTTTACCAAGATAAATATATTAGTTATATCATTTTTTTAAAACCAACCTATAGGTTTAAAAACATTTACATAGTATTGTATATTTATATAGTGTTTTATATTTATATACTTTTTATGTATAGTTAAGTATGTTTAAATACATTTACTTTTAAACTGTCATTTATTTTTATATTTGGTTATATTTCCATGGTTTTATTTTGAATGTCCTGTTAACATCATAATTACATGATACTTATCTCTGTGATTACAGAAAATCAACATCCAAAGTCATTTTGCCTTGCGAGTTTGAAGGCTGCGATAAGATTTTCTCCAGTCGGCAATATCTAA
Source organism: Tor tambroides (assembly GCA_021397915.2). NCBI lineage: Eukaryota > Metazoa > Chordata > Actinopteri > Cypriniformes > Cyprinidae > Tor > Tor tambroides. The sequence goes on from JAFVLL020034292.1 coordinate 2,765, forward strand.
ATGTGAGTGCTGAGTCAGTATTGACATGTCCGTGACACATTCATTAATCTTTACTGGACAAAAACAACTCTGAGAGAGAAGAACTCTAATTTCCATTATTCTGCACTGATCTGAGAAAATAAACTTTATTTAAATTAGAAATATGTTGACTGCAAGGTATTTTGGAAAAGCATGAACACTGTGACAGGATGGGAAAGCGTCTCACAGCAAGTCATTCAACTTTAAGAAGCATCTGAAGGAGCATGAAAAGTCACATAGTAGTGAGTTTTTAGTCCATATACTATATATATGAGTATATGTATACATTGATTTGTACAGTATCTCAACATTTGTGTATTCAGGTAAAAAAAAATTAATATGGTAATTAAATTCTTCTAATCCAGTGGTTGTCAGCTTGTGGGATGCAGGTCTGTTTTGCAGGTAAACAACAATGCTAAATGCAATATAAAAAAAAAAAGTTTTATTAACTTTTGAAAGGGAAAAGTAAACACTTCCCATATCTTTTGTTGTTACTGCCAAAGGCTGGGTATCTAATCAAACTCTACTGTATTTTGACACAAATTCATCTATATTTCATTCAGTTAATTTGTTAGAAGATTAAAGAGATGCCAAAATGGACAAAGTGGAAACAAATCTAATCTGGGTACCAGTTTTTATTAGGTGCCTTTAACTACTACTATATGCACTTTAATGAAAAGTTAGTTGTTTTTACAGTGTTGGTTTTTTTTTTTTACAGCTATTGAGTTGGAATACGGGTAAGGTTAGGGACAAGTTTGGTGGTATAGTTAGATTTAAGGGTTGGTTAAGTGGAAGTGGTAGGGTCAACAGTGTATGTAGATGTAATTACAGAAATTATTTACGGATGTAATTACCTTAAGGTATTTTTAAATATAAGTACAATATAAAAACATGTAAAATAATCATGCACTTATTTTGTACGTACATGTTAGTACATCATAGTTGCAGACACTTAATATAAGGGTGTTCCAAAATCATATTCTCAAATTATGAACAATTATAGAAGGTAAAAGAAAATATAATAATGTAATGATATTTTTATTTAATATAACATTAATACTATTAATATTGTTGAAATTGTTGGAATATTGTTCATTTTGTTGGACAAGTACAGTAAATAGTAGGGATTTCATGGGATTTTCAGGGTTTTTCATGATGTGGTTCTCTCTGTATTATTCTTTGTGTGTGTGAGACCAGAGAGACTATATCTGAGAATTCTGTGCCCGGGCGTTCCGAACCAGCAGTAACCTGATAATCCACCGCAGGATACACACCGGAGAGAAACCGCTGCAGTATGAGTTTCACCAGACACATGTGCACTAGGCCCTTTGTTTATACAAAAGCTTGCTTAACTCCCAAACTAATTTTTACAAGAACATTCCATTAATATTTAACACAACAACTATATTGCTCAAGGCTTTGCTACTACAATTTTCAGCTCCAGATCTAACCCGTCCCGTCTCTTATTCTCAGGTGTGAGGTGTGTGGCTTTACCTGCCGACAGAAAACCTCTCTGAATTGGCACATGCGAAAGCACAATGCTGAGAGCACCTACCATTTCCCTTGTGAGATTTGCGGTTGCCGTTTTGAAAAGAGGGACAATGTCACGGCTCACCGTAGCAAGAGCCACCCAGACTATAATACACCTACTCCGGAACTGATTCTTCCCCTTCCTCCTTCTGACCCAATCCCGCATCCCTCAAGGCAGAGCGGATCTTCCCCTTCTGCTTCCAACAATCACACTGCTGTAGAATAACTTTTGTTATGTAGTGTTTTGATTAAATATGTAACAATTTGTGCATCCTTGACCTTGAGCAAGCTCTTCTGTGTGGCTAATTGGTTTTAATAGAAAAGCTTAGAAATCGCCATGTGATGCATATCTGTGGCATTAATTCTTTTTTGGTGGGTTTTAAAGTACAAATAGGTCTTGTTTTGCCATCATGCAGAGGCTGTATTTATGTAAAGTGACCTAAATCAGCATACTCAGGTCAATGTATTAATTATTAGTAAGTCGCTTTGGATAAAAGCGTCTGCTAAATGACTAAAAGTAAAGTAAAGTAAATTATTAATAATTTATTATTAAATTTGTCATTAACTTATCACACATTGCTCATGGGTAACATTATGAGCCTTCAGTAGTATGGTCAATGCCCATTAACTGTCAATTCGTTGAAACTGCTTTTAAACTTTTAGCACATATAAATATGATTAATTGTGACATTGTGTCATTTCATTTATTGACTGAACTTGATATATATCATTTTGTAGTGGAATTGTGTGCTGCTTTTATAAAATATCAACAAGACAATATTGTATTTTTTTTATTTCCTTTTTTCTGTGCAAATGCATAAACCGCAGTTATCAGAAAATAGTTAATGCTCACTTTGCCAATTTAGCATTTGTGCTGAGTACTTAATTTTTGTGGCCATTTGGACAGCGGTTTGTCTTTACGAATTTTGGAAAAGAAATGAATTTGCATATATTACAATAATCGAACTCAGGGGTTCCCGCCTTTTTTAAAAGGCTTATTTTGATTGACAAACACTTTATCCAATGATTCTTGTCCATGGCAAGTGGGCGTTGCATCTTGAAATTGAACCATTATTCTATTGGCTAGGAAAAGCGGCATTGGGAAACGCAGTTGCCATGCCTACACAGTTTTTCTCCGTTGACGCTTGAGTGACGGGAAAGGTGAACCAATAGGAGCACAGGTGGGCGGGGCTTTTCGAACACTGTCAACTGTTCGTTCAAACCTTATAACTCTCCGTAACACATTGAACGCGGCGCGGTCGGAATACCTACCGGCGATGAAAATGAGCCACGTTGTTTTTACTGAAACCACAAGCAGGTAACACACTTTTATACGTTTCTATGCACAGTATGAAGACATTGGTTATGCTGTTGAAACATTTTATCTGGAATGCAACATAATACGCGTCCAGCACTAGGCAGCGCATCGTATGGGACACTGACAGTGAGGCTTTCCCCAGCGGCGCATCTCTGTTTCAGTGTGTCAGCATTGTGTAGCAAAAGGTTGTTCACTTGCAACAAGGTCAGTTTCAGTTTGGGCTGGCAGCGCAAAGCATGTGTTGTGCTGTTTCCCATCAGTGCATATATTTCCTCTGTCTAGAACAAAGACTTTAGACACGGTGCTTTCTGGAAGGAAGTTGCTGTGACAGAATAATAATGGACAAAGTAGTGGATATTTTGTGTCTCTTAAGTGGAATTTAAAAGTAGAATCGATTTGTTTGTTAATTATATGTGTTTTATGCTATATATTTTATCTTTTGCTTCAGGTCTTGCATTCAGTAACTTAACTGCATGTACAGTTATATGACATGCCAACTAACTAACTAGTATCTACATTTATGTTACTAATGCTCATTTCAAAGTATTAGTAATTAATCCACTGATGACTTGTATCTTTTTAGTGTAACTAGCAACTATACATTTAGATACTAGAACTATTTATTCCAATAGTGACTCTATCAATCAATTCAATTTATCCTTATTCATTACAGGCAGGTACTTATTTCTTTGCAATTAGTCGCTATCCCAGTTGCAGAATGTAACTGTTCTAGTAACAAATTTCTATCTTTTGTTCACTATTCACTTCCGATCAGTACTTTTTCAAGTTGTTAATGGTATCTATTCTAATTTTCCTGGTAACTATTCATTTGGCACTAATACTTGTATCTGACCCAGTTTTGTTTGTATGTTTTAGATTCTAGTACCCATTTATGAGACATTAGTGTCCGATCCAGTTAGTTAGTAAAACTGGAATAGGTACCAGCAGCAACAATTGGAAGTGAATAGATATTATATAAACTAAAAATCTGTTCAAATTGTAAATAGTAACAATAGAACAGTTAACCTGCTTGTCATTGATGGGATAGAGAATAGTAGAAAAAATAAATACTAGTATGTAATGAATAAGTACTAGTGACTGAACAGATCTGATTAATCACTAATAATAAGTTATACTAGTATGTAATGGTTAAGTACCAAAATCAAATTAATGGTTACAAAAAAATGGATTACTTTCTAGTAACAAGTACTGGTTAGTTTTAAGGAATACATTTTAGAATGGCTTGTCTTTATATCCGTTTAGATAGCAGCTCTGCTGAATTTTATGCCTTGGCTTAAAGGATGCATCATTTGTTTTGCAAATTGTGTGGATGAATAATGTCCCTGTCATTCTTGATGAAGTGGATCAGGAGAAATATCTCTAGAAGTGGCCAATCGCCTGTTCAGAAGTGTGGCAGGTTATTTCTAGAAACACTTGGTGCACAGTGTCACATCCTGAGCTATAGTGCCATGTGGTTGTAGATTTGTGGAGAATGGCTGGAGGCTAGTTTTTCATATTCCCACAAAGTCAAAAGAGTTTGCAAAGCTGAATTGTTGTGCAACACAGATCCTGGGGCTCATATACACTGTACTCCACTATGTAACTTCACTGTGTGATCTCTTTGAGCGTGTTTTGTAAATGCATAGCATGGTATTCCCACCTCATGATAAGAGTCTTGTGATCCAGATGCAGATTGTCCTTTGAGTTTGTGTCTTGACTTGTTCTTGTTTAGTCTATCCTTAAAAGAACCCAGAGATTCATAAAATTATAATCTGTAACTACAGTACACAAACATAACATTCTTAAGACAATTTTAAGATGTACTTGAGAGCATTGAGATGTGGCTAAGATAGGAAAGAATGCAGGAGTGCTTTTAAAAACAAATTACAAACCATTTAACCATCTGATTCTTGTAATGCAGATTCTTGTCAAATTGTTGTCCGTGAAAAATTCCAAGAGGGTCTCGAGTTGAGTGACCAGTAAAAAAAAAAAAATTAAAGATGGACAGAAAACATCACAAACATTGAATTAATAGACTGATTTATCAAATCATTATGAATTTAAACTGATTGTTAAAACAGATTTGATGACCAAGTGTTTCTGTTCTATTCAGTTATGAAACTGACAATTATACATCAGTGTATTTTACATTATTAGCTGTTAAATACTCGCCTCATTTTGTGTTTATTAAGAAAAGAGAGCAATGTTGCAGTACTTTAAATCTCAGAGAAATAGGAAAAAACTGTCAGAAGTTATGGATTAGTAAAAATGAGGTAAATCCAAGATATTGGGTATGAAGTTGCATAATTGTATGCTAATTGTTTTGAGATGGTGGTTTCTCCCAGATGGGTCCTATTTTTGTTTTGTTTTTTATATGAAGAAGTAGTCTGCTTTCCTGTTGAAGACTGTAGACATTATGAAATCAAACATATGACTTTTGTTAGGGTCATCTAATTGAGATTTTGATTCTGAAAGCTAACAACTTTTGAAGCCTGTTAGAAATTTAAATATCAGTGTTAGGTTATCAGCATTGACGGCACTGCAGTCTGCAAGGGATAAAATGCTTTTAACAGAAATGAAACTAACTTATAATCTGGTTTTCAGAGTAGTATGTGATGACGTCTGTGTCTTGCAAACACAGTGTAATATTTAGGCCAGGAATGAAGACTGATATTGCTGCATTTCCTCTGTCTGCTCGAGAGTTAGAGTTATCATCCAGTGCTGCACGGCTTGCCAGTGCAAGCATGCATGCAGAATGCATTGTTTTTTGTTTTGTAGAGTAAGCTTTTCTCTCTGTTAAAAGTTTCATACTGAATTTTGGAGGCTATTTTAAGGTTTTTATCCTGTCTCACCTTATATAAAAGACTGATTAGCTCAGAACCCTGTAGGCATCTGGATATTTCTGAGTCTTACTCAAGTGAAGAGCTTTGAAAGGGCTCTACACTCATCTCCAGCTTTTAGCTTCTTATACTGGAGGTCATGCTGAAGTTAACAGTAGATACTTTGACTCCTCACCGGTCCTGCTGAATTGTAGTCAGTCTGGCACTTTTTAAGTCAAGGTAGATCCATTATCAGGCCCGAAAGAGTCGAGACGCATGAAAGCCGGTGCGGTTTGAGATTAGAGGGATCATTCAGAAACACCCCTGACTCTAAAGACTTGCAGAGAAGGATAGAGAGAGGGAGGTGGGGATGCGCAGTACTTTGCATTTAAATTTAAATCAGCCTGAATTGGTCCTGTTGATTAGACTTCATCAGAGGGAACCTGCTGCATTAGCATGGACTCCCTCATTATCAGAGTAGAGGAGCATCAGCTTATTTTAGCATAAGTTTCAAGGAGTCTGGTCCAATCCTCCTGTCACTTGTTTTGTCATCCACTGTTAACTAGTGGTCGTTAGCATCAGCATTGAAAGATTTGTAGTTGTGTGTCAGTGCAGCTGGCTCACCAACATCCCTGCCAAGCAGGACAGCGCCTGTGGGCAAAGCTTGGCAGCCCGTGGCAGATGGAGGATTTCTGTCGGTTGGGCTGTCTAGAGGCACACAGAAGCCTGGAGAAGGGAACGTGGCTCTGAGCCTAGCCTGATTGTGGGTCATTGTTACATGAATTGGATGTGGGACTTTTCCATAAGTGTCAATTTGTGTCAGCTTGTTTATAATTAAATGTTTAATAGAATATTTCACCCAAGAAGGAAAATCATCATGTCATTTGAGAGATTGGCTATATCTTTCCTTACAAGGAAAGTGAATGGTCATTTATACTGCTAAGTTTCAAAAGGTATCATAAAAGAAGATCATATTATAAGTCTTCTGAAGTCATATTGTAGCTGTGTGAGGAACAGACCCAAAATCACAGATGATATATGCCGTAGCTTGCTGTCAATAATGCACAGTAATTATATCCTGTTAAATTTATGGTAAAAAAAAAACCCAAAACAAAAACATAAACTTATGATTGCCAGAAACGTATAGCCTTTCATCAGGTGATATAACGTTAACATACCAGTCTACTCGAAGTACCAAAAACTGCTTTAAATCATAAAATGAGCTGATAACCACTGTGATAATACAAGTGGTACGATAGAAAGTTATATGATAAATCAAAGTTCATCGTAATTGGCCAATTCATAAAACATGGTCAGTACTCATATATATAAATAGACTATAAATAGTGAATGTCTTAAACATTGGTCTGTTCCTCACACAAAGCTGGCTGAATTTGTTTCATTTTATTTTAATTTTAAAGTTGTAGTAATTATATTGTTTTTTTTTTCTTTTTATTCACTTTTATTCTCTCTCTCTCTCTGTAATATTTTATTTCAGTTAACATTTTTTATTTCAATTAATTAATTTTTTTAAACGGTTTTACGTTTTGTTAACGAATAACCCTGTTCAGAAGATGTGATGTCTAAGTTGCATGGTTTTCTTTTTATGATATTTTTATGTTGACTGTATAAATGACCATTAAATATAGTGCACGGGTTGTATGGACTACTTTTATGCAAGTCATGCGCACCAGCTCTCTTTGTTTTACAAACACTTTTGTAGGCTAAATAAGGCTATTGCCTGAAAATCGGTGGAAAATAGATTAGTAGGCCACTAACTCCAGCAGTCTGAAATTTGGTGAATGGTGCATTATGGTGATATGTACTGTAAAAGCAGAGAATGCTGGGAAACAAATTAAAAAAACATTGAACTGCTTTGAGTATAAACTGTCAGTTGTCATTTTCAAGGTTTTAACAGTGTATTAGTGAAATTATCAGGTGAATACAGACCTCATGACTACATGCTGAGGGGCATGATAGTAAAAGCTTTTTTACAGGAAATCTCAGTGGCATGTAATTGCGCCATTGAGATGCAACTGTCCTTGAATTCAGAAGACCCTAATCAAATTTGTTATCTAGGTCATTTATGAGGCGCATGCTGACCCAAAAAAACTGAGAAAGCAACAGCGATGCCAGAGAATAGGACAATGTTTATCATTTGTTTTGCTAATGCACCTCCACCAGTGTCTTCTAGACAGGTTCTGTCATTTAAATATGCTGTTGGGCTGCACAAACATGGTTTAATGATCTGAATTAATTAATGCATTGTGTACAATTGTTGATTCTGCATGCACTTGCATAGCTTATGCAGCTGGGTGATTTACCGTGTGGAGGTGAGCTCTGGCCTGCTGTCATAGACTGTGCTCGAGCAATACTGACAACAACAACAGCATTCAGCACAGCACAAAAGCCAGCAGAGACTGTGGTTTCATTCCGCTGGGCTTTGAACAGAGAAACAAGCTGGACTCTGTTGGTGTGGAAGGATATATGGCTGTTGTCCACATGGTGCCATTCGCCTGTACTGTTCAGTGATGTGACATTCAATGTTGTCTTAATTGCTAACTAGTCTTTTAGCAGATCATTTATTATCTAAAAGCAGCAGACACTTACTTTAGAAAGAGGAAACCTGGGGTTTAAGACCTTGTTCTTATCACCTTGGTGATAGTTCATCGGTCATCACCCGTTTGAAAATTTGAACCTTTAACCTTTGGGTTTCAAGTCCAGATCTTTAATCATGATGTGTTTTCAGTTGGGAGTGAGCAACTTCATTGTACAGCAGTTATTTTTGGTCTTTAAATTGAATTAATTGAACAGTGTTCCAGCAGGACTGGGACTTTTGACTGTTTGAATCAGTCTACTTGTCTGTATTTGCCCTGTGTTTGCCCTTTCCAGTTAATCAGTAGGTGGTCTTTATGAGTGATTCATTGACTCATTCATTCAACTGATTTTTTCAAAACACTGATTCATTCAGAATGACAGAAATGACTGGCTGTATACTAGTATGCGATTCTGAATTGAACCACTGATTTTATAAGTGAGTCATGAATTCAAAACACTGATTCGTTCAAGAACAAATAGCATACTAGCATACTGCATATTAGTTTTACTCTTACTATCTTTACCACACCTTTTTATGAAAGAAATATTAGGATGAGTAAGAAACATTAGTATGATAGTATGTTGCAGCTGTCTATATGAGTGAGTAATTGAATCATTCACTCAACACAGTGATATGTTGAGGAAGTAATGAATCAGTTTTGGTTGTTTGCAAATATTTAATATCTAACTACCATGTTTTTTTGGACATATACCATAGTATTTCCTAGGGCTGTGCAATTAATCAACATTCAGTTTCGATTTCAATTTCGGCCTCCAATGATTATGAAAATACAATAATCGCGATAAAACGATTATTGCGCCCCATTCCGCCCCCTTTCCACCGGTGCGCTTTCCCTCCTCCATACAAGCCCATTTTCACGTGCAAATCAGTAAAATCATCTAATGTGACTTTTGCAAAATGGGACATGCTTGAGTTATTAAAGTTGATTAGATTTATTAATGTTTTTAAAAGTGCGAAAGAGAACTTGTGCTGTTCCTAAGGAGGCTCAGAGAGCAGAACACGGATATGTAAAGTCATCTTTTAGCTCAAGGTGCGCACCTAAACGGTCAAATACACGCAAAAATGTGTCAAAATGCGGCGCTTAGTGATTATTCACGCAAACCCTCGTCGGTGATGTAATAAATGAATGTAAACAGTCAAAAATAAAAATATATGTGTAACAGTAAATTGGATCCGTGCGGTTCTTAAAGTGACAGCGGGCTATATTCCTGCTGCTGACTCTGTGATTAATACTAATCAAAAAACAAAAGACAAAGACAAAATCACTCACTGCTCTTCACAGAAGGACTTTTGTAACTTTAATAAGAAACAAAGAAACAAATGAATTCTTATAGCGTAGACTGTTCTGTTTTATTTTACATTAGATTATTCAAATTCTGTAGGCTGTTAACTGAATACTTTAGACTTGCATTAGAAAAAGTTTTGGTCATATGGCCCACTAATAATCGTGTTAAATAATCGTGATTACAATATTGACCAAAATAATCGTGATAATGATTTTTGTCTAGACATGTGCCGGTATTCGGTAATGCGATATATCACGATAATGAATTTGCATGATATTGTTATCGTGGGCACTTCAAAATACCGAGAATAATTAATTACAAATTATTCCAAAATTTGAATGCATTTTAAGAATTGTGGCGGGAGGAGCAAACGACAGACACAGTGGGTGTGGCGTCAGGCCTCGGAGAGGCTTTTATTCAACAAAAATATCAAAATAAAGTGTCCAAAGGGGGAAAAAGTGTCCAAAATAAACAGGGAATCTGGTGTCCTCGCTGTGTGCTGCGGGCTAGTGAAGGAGGGCAGGTGTTCAAGGAGGAAGGGTCCAAGGAAGGGGCGGAGTCCGGTGGCCGCACGCACCTCCCCTCGCGTGTCCGGGCGCGGGCGGCGGCTTGCTCAGCGGCTTCATCCTCCTCTGACGCGGCGCTTCTTAAGGGGTAATACGGCCCGGCATCCTGGCCCGTCAGCCGCTCCCGTGGGTGCGGTATTCCTCCGGACCGCGGGTCTGGCAGCTCGTCTCTGGCGGCGGCGCTGGATTCCCTCTCGTCGCCCTTCCTGGACCCACGAGGACACCAGCGTGTATGCACGCAGGGAAGAGACCGGTCTCTGGAGGAGAGCGCTCGGCATTTTTAATTGCGGCGGTGATGAGGCCCTATTCGGATCAGGTGCGCCTCATCACACGCCGCCAGACCGGGCTAGTTTCCGCGCCTCTCCTCTCACACGCCCACTCCCGTCGGGAGCCTGGTGAAGGGCGGCGAATAAGGGACGGGGTGGTGATGATATGAAAGGGGGGAGGCAGCCGACTCGTCGCAGAATACTTTTCCCATCAACTGATCACAATGCACAACAGCGCTGTAAGCTGCGTCAAAGACGCGTGTGCACTTATGTAAACAAGCATGGATGAGAAGCGCATGGCAGAACGCCTGAGAGACGCTCTGAATGAAAGCACACATTCACTCTCTGACAGCGCTGAACAGCAGAAATGCAGCCGTTACCCCGGAAACCCCGGAAACAAAGCAGCTTTGCTACTTTCTGTTTCTGAAACGTATTTAAATTATTTAAACAGCCCTTCAGATTTGTGTATTCGCTATGGCGTTCATCACAGCGCCAAATACTTAAATATTTAAACTTAATAGGCTATTTATTTTAAAAAATTTTACATTTTAATCTGGATTACAACATGCCCTAGATATTGTTTGAAGTGTTTTGATTCTTTATTGTTCGGTCACACTTTACATTATGGCTTCATTAGTTAACATTAGTTAATTCATTAGGTAACAAACTCCCAAACATTCATTAATCTTAAGTAATTCCAATATTTAATAACACGTTGTTAAAATCAATAGTTGCAACTGTGTTATTCAATGAACCCGAGAACAAAGATGAATAACTTCTGTAGCAAATGTAGCTATTGCTCATTGTTAATGTTAATGCATTAACTAAGCTTAACTAATGAGATCTTATTGTAAAGTGATACTGGTCTTTATAATTCCTTTGCGTCTTAATTTGTGTAAAATTTTTAACTTTATACATTTTTTGTGTATTGCTTTATTGTATTTAAATGTTCAGTTATTTTTGTTTAAAAGATTTCAAAAAGAAAGAAAGAAAATTTCAATATTGTGTTAATACCGTATAGGGATATGCAGGTATCAAATTTTCATGTTGCGATTAATTGCTAATGTTTTTATCACGGTATACGGTATTATCACGAGATTTATAGAAATTTAGTTGCAAAAAAGTGTTGTCATAAAAGAGTATAACAGGTTTAATAACATTTTTCTTATAACAAAAATAACTGAACATTTAAATACTATAAAGCAATACACAAAAAATGTGTAAAGTTAAAAATTGTTCACAGATTAAAGTGCAAAAGAATTATAAAGACAAATAGGTATCACTTTACAATAAGATCTCATTAGTTAACCTTAGTTAATGCATTAACATTAACAATGAGCAATAGCTACATTTGCTACAGAAGTTATTAATCTTTGTTAAAAAATACAACTCTTAGTTCATGTTAGATCAGGTTCATTAAATAACACAGTTGCAACTTTTGATTTTAACAATGTGTTATTAAATATTGGAATTACCAAAGATTAATGAATGTTTAGAAGAATTTTTCATTGGGAGTTTGTTAACTAAAGAATTAACTAATGTTAACTAATGAAGCCCTAATGTAAAGTGTGACCGAACAATAAAGAATCAAAACACTTTCAAACAATATCTAGGGCATGTTGTAGTCCAGATTAAAATGTAAAAAAGTCTGAAAATAAATAGCCTATTAAGTCTAAATATTTAAGTATTTGGCGCTGTGATGAACCGTGAATACTCTGAAGGGCTGTTTAAATTATTTAAATACGTTTCAGAAAGTAGCTCAGCTACTTTGTTTCCGGGGTTTCCGGGGTAATGGCTGCATTTTTGCTGTTCAGCGCCATCTGCTGTCAGAGAGTGAATGTGCGCGTTCATCCAGAGCGTCTCTCACGCGTTCCGCCATGTGCTTCTCATCCGTGCTTGTTTACAGCAGAGTGCGAATGCGTCTTTGACGCAGCAAACAGCCGTATTATGCATTTAACCAGTTGATAGGAAAAGTATTCTTAAAATGCATTTAAAGAATCTAAATAATTTGTAAAAAATAATTATTCACGGTATTTTGAAGTGCCCATGATAACAATATCGTGCATATTCATTACCGTGATATAACGAATTACCGAATACCAGCGCATGTCTACCGTATACCATGATAAAAGCATTAGTAATTAATCGCAACATGAAAATTTGATAACGGCATATCCCTATTTTTGTCATAATCGAGCTGCTCTAGTATTGCAATGGTGTTATTTAATTCATTGGTAAATGAATGTGGTAACTAATCATTCAGAACCATGGTCTTAGGTTTTCTGAGTAAACTGAATACTACACATAACATTTTGTAAGTGCTTATTGTTCTTGGTTAAACAGCAGACGGGGCTTCTACAGCATAAGCCTCAGAATTTCCAATAACAAAATCCGCCCCAAATTTATTCATAATCACACCAAATCAAGTTCTGGGCATCTTGCTGAAGCTCTGATGCAGAGATACAGACGGCCTGGCCTGCTGTAGGTGGGTGGGGAATTTGGCAATGCGCTGCTGAAGATAGCTGCAAAAACCCCTCTGACAGGAAATATTCTTAGCTCATTTTCTTTGCCAGAGCAGGTGAGGAAGGACACAAAAACACTCTCTGATTCACACTAACCCACATGGTTATAAAATGTAAAAAAAAAAAATGCATTAGAGGCTGAATTCACCAGACAGCCTTGGCACATCTTTTTCCTCAAAAGGTTGTTCATCAGGGATTTCGATTTAAGTACTGTCATTTCTTATAAATGTATTTTAGGCGACTATTGGTTGGTTTGCTCCCTCAATTTCTTTTCTAATGCAGTCCTGAATTATTATTATTATAAATATTTATTTAAAAGCATGCCGCCTTATTCATTTAGAGTTTCACTCCCCTCACACACACTCAGTGTAAAATCACTCATGGACTCTGACAGATCGGGCTCTAGTAGTCAAGCAGGCTGTCTACTGTTGATTCCTGGCTCAGTGGCCAAGCTGCACTCCTGGAGTGGCTCAGCTGAGGGTTGATACACTGCTTGTGTTTATATACAGCACCATATGAAGCTTCAGATAGAAAGAGAGAGAAAGGAGATCAGCGTCTCCCCTCTGAGCTGCATCTGCATCTGCCAATAGTTCTCTAACAATCCTCTCAGTCACAGCAAATTGAGAAAGAGAGAGAGAATAAAAGGATGAAAAGTGCTGAGCGTTGCCATTTAAATTCTGCCAGAGAGGGATGAGGGTCACTGGCTGTGTGCTTTACTTTTGGTAAAATTTTTATGCCATCTATATATCAGTGTACTTGCTGTGTACATTCAATAGTGTAAACCAAGTTTTCACATGTGTTTGTTATGTTCATGCATATGTTTAAATTAATACATACATTTTGGAATATGTGGTTTAATTTAGCCATTTCTTGTCAGCTAAAATCTTATTTTTTGTTATAAAAAATTTAAACTAAAATGTGACATTTTGACTAAAAGTTGATAAAATTGCAGTCAGAATAACTGGCTAAATTTAATGAGTATGAGTATGTTGAAAGAAATGTATGTGAAATAAACATTTTAATGATGAAATGTTAAATTTAAATTATATATTTGGGAAAAGACAAAAACTATGACTAAACACTTAATAATAATAACAATAATAAACAATAACAATAATAAACTGTAAAACTGAGAACAGTTGTTTTAAAAAAATCTGGTGTTCTCTGATCTTTTCCCTGAAATAGTTTTTTTTAGAATTTCGACGTAATAAGAATTTTGGAAATAATTAAACACTAAATTCAGAGTGCTCATGAGCCGCCATGAGCAACGATGGCAGATTTTAAATTTCCTACTTCTTGGGGTTCCTATGCTGGTTAAGCAAGTGCAAATGAGATTAATGAGATTTTTTGGGGTATTATATAGACCTGTGTAAAGACGGCTATAGAGAAGTTGATTACTAACATATTTTTTTATAAAGAAAACACATTAATTTCCATTAACAGTACGCTGGTCCTGACAGACTCACTGAGCGCCAGATGGATCCTCCAGGACTCACTCCACACTGACCACAGAATCAGCTCTAGGAGGCTTATAGTCTTCAATGGAAAATTCAGCTGTATCACTGTGTTTTGGTGCCAAACCCAAAGGGTAGATTTTCCATGATCCCAAATGGGTGGAATGTAGTTATAGCTTGTTATTTAACTGAAACATCTAATTTTTTGCGTATTATCATGCCATTGGTTGATAGTTACAAGTGCCGTGTTAAATGAATATTTTAGTGAGAATAAGATGTTTAAAAAAACTGACATATGTCCACTGACATATACAGTACTGTGCAAAAGTCTTAGGCCACAAGTATTTTCACCAACAAAAAATGGTTTGAAATCATTTATTTCTATCTTTTTCTGTAGTGTGTCAGCAGGAAATATCAGTTTACATTTCCAAACATTATTTTTGCCATTAATTGTAATAATCCAGTGATAT
>JAFVLL020034293.1:0-10113 GCA_021397915.2 Tor tambroides
ACCTCAGTCATGGTATTGAGGGTGGAGAGAGTGCTGGTTATTCACTCCCCCCACCTACAATCCCTGCCGGACCTGAGATTCGAACCCACAACCTTCGGGTTAAAAGTCCAACGCTCTATCCATTAGGCCACGACTAGTGTGTGGCCTAATGGATAGGTGTGTGTTGAAGTTGGAGGATGTTGTTCCAGCGGCAGTCCTGAAGGCCATCATCAAAGCCTTGAATTTGACTCAGATGGCTACTGGTAAACATTGGAGCGAGACCAAAAAGGGTTTGACGTGGACTCCTTCTGGTTGATTTAAGATCAGATGCATGACAAATGGGATACTCCATGGTATAGCAGAATAAAAGTTATAAACATGCCCACAAAATCAACGCAAATAAAACTGGTCAAATGCGACTATATTAATGATTCATGCCCCGGTGCATGCTGGGTAGGAACAGGGCGAATGGGACTGAATTACAAAACAAGTTTTTTGAGGCTAGGCCTATTTGAACTAAAAAATGCATAAATCCAATTTACCTGCTGTGCTTGTTGGTTCGACTTTAAAAATCATATTGAGTAGATTGCAGCAGAAAGAATGGCATCAAGAAGCAAAACTTGTGTTCATGAAAGTTTGGAAAACATTGGAACACATTAAAGGTAAAAAAAAATAAAATAAAACATAGGCCTATAACTTGACCTAAGAACAATTTTAACATTGTGAAAAGAACTTAAGAACGATGCCACACAAAATAAATAAATATAAAAACCCAAAATAAATATTTATTGTATTACAGTATGTTTCATTTTGAGCTTTAGAAAGATGCTATAAAATAAATAATTAGCAGTTGTTGTACTATTATTATGATTTCAATATTTATTGTATTTTTGACGTTATTATTCTTTATTATTCTATTGCAAAATAGAACCCAAAGAAACAATTAAACCACACATAGGATAGAGTACACAATACTGTTGGTCATGTTAAATTTGCTCATGGTCAATAACCAGAAAGATGTGCATCGGATTCCAGTGGAGGAATCATTTCCAGCCAGTGAAACACTGATATCACTTGTGGCATCACACCTCCAGAATCCAATAGCGATGAATAATATGCAGGCAAACACACACAAGCACATAGACTTGGGCAAACACAATCTTCAGATAGCCCACTGTGCCAGCGTTATCTGTTGTTCATTCTATTCAACATGGCCATAACCGAGTCAGTGTGGAGATAATTCAGTTATGGCAGCGATATGATCGCAGTGTGTTTCTTCAGGTAAGAAGTCTATCCCGGCATCCATAACCCCAGCGGATGCCCAAAAACATTCGCTATACGCCCTCGAGGGTTACAGAAGCAAGTATGCATCATAGTATTTGTATAGCAGTGAGATTGGGTCGCTCCTACGGTTTGTCGAAATCACTCTGCGGCAAAACTCCTCGCTTGACAGGCACTCAGCGCTGGGTGATTGGCATCCTGTCTGCTGTATCTGTGTGTTGCAGCACTGCACTCTGTGTGTGTGAGAGAGAGAGTGTGTGTGCTGAGTTTGAGATTTTTTTACAGTGACATCAGTACATTTAGCTTCAATATATAAAGGCCGAATTGAGTCACCTTGAAGAAAATTACCTCCATAAAATGAGTTTGTGATTGGATTCACCCCATCACACACTCACATACACACACATCAATACTCTCTGAGTAACAGACACAGCAACGAGAGATCACGAAATAGAGCGAACCGCTTCTGAACCGGGCTTTCACTCACCCGAGGGTCACGTCAGCACTCGTTCGCCGGTGGACTTCATCAGCATGACAGAGCTGTCATTTTAATGAAGCCGTGAGTTGAGTCGGGAGCAGGGTCACCGGCACACGCTCGGATGATAATCAGACGTGTACGAGTTCACATCCTCACATCTTCACAGTTAAAGTGCCAATATGTTTGTCCGTGACCTGGCAATGACGGTACAGGCGGCTTTTGCTCGAACTGCACCTAAAATGACGTACTATACACTGTGTACTTAAATACTCGGTTATCCACACACTTTGAAGCATAATATCACGGTTTATTGCTTCTAGTCCACATTGGCTAACTTTTTTGGCCAAGCTTTTTAACGTATTGTGCAAAATACTGAAACATAAATGAGAAAACAGGGTGATGATAAAGCATTTCACTCACGTTTGTAACATAGTTACAAGTTACTTACAAGTCCTGATAACTGCTGACCACCGAGTTTATAAAGTCTCAAGCAGGGGTCATCAGACTCGGTCCTGGAGGACCGGTATCCTGCAAAGTTTAGCTCCAACCCTTATCAAACACACCTGAACCAGCTAGTCAAGGTATACTTGAAACTTCTAGGCAGGTTTGTCGAGGCAAGTTGGAGCTAAACTCTGCAGGACACCGGCCCTCCAGGACCAGGTTTGGTGACTCCTGGTCTCAAGTATTCCACATTTTGCTCATGCTTAATATTGATTTGAACATACCTCTAACTTTATAGTACTGAACTTCATTAAACAAAATATCAGAGATTAGAACCAGTATGCAACCACACAGAACACCCTAGCAAGTGCACAGCAACGAGTTAGTATCCTACCAGATGTCACGTGATAGAGTGTTAAGCGATAAAAGATGTACTATGTTGCAAATCTGAGATAACCAGTTTTCTTATGCCGAGTTCAGACTGCACGATTTTAGCCCCAATTTTCACTCGCTGACAGGTTTTGCGAAATTGCCGACAAATGCCGGAGGCAAATCAGTGCTCGTTCACACGAGTGACAATCACACAGTGTGAATTATCAAAGACGCGATCTGAGAGAATCGCTGCCGACGCCTGTGAAATATAAATATGAAAAATACATCAGCGATGACCTACAGCCAATGAGAGAGAGCAAGATACAGGACAGCGGGAAGTTCAGGGAGGAGTTATATAAAATGTAGTTTGCAGACCAGACACAGTTGTCAGCGATTCTTCCTATTGTAAAGTCATGCAGTGTGTAACATCCTGTTGCCGATCCAGTGAACGCAGCAGCAACTGAATGCTACCCCAGATAGTCGTGCGGTGTGAAAACAATGGTGATCAGACGACTTTGAAAATCGTCCAGCGTGAATTCAGCACTAGTATTTTTCAGTACAAATATCCAAGCGTTCTTATAGTTCCCCTGTGGTGAAAATCAAGGTTTTAGCATATTGTTTACATGTCTATCTGGTGTTTTTAATATGCTTAAAGACAAACCATGTGCAAATTCATCAGTCAACACACTGCTGAGTATTTTCTCGGCGTACCAAAATAAACAGAGTTAGAAATCACCCATTTTCTACATCACAAATGTTGTAAGCAATCACGTCAACATGCGGGTGGGGCTTTTCATATCTGGTTAAAGCTTTCTATTTACATGTTTTTGCAGCTTTGAGCAATCACAGACATATCTGTTATGCAATGACCAATCAGAGGTGTCTAAGTTAGTCAGAATCCACGCCCCGCTCAAAACGCAGGAGTTTTGTTCAATGCAGAGCTTGCGAATCCTCACGTTATGACGAGGTGTAGTCAGGAACGTGATCGTGCAGTGTGGAGCTTCATTGATTATAACGAAATGAGATTGACTAGGAGTAGCTTTTCAGTGATTATAAGGGGAGTGCTCTTCCTGCTTTCTAGGCTGTAATTCTTTCAGAATTTGAATACATTTACTCACAGATTCGTTCTCGAAATTGCAATGAATGACATAACGATTATCATTAATCAAAGATTGCCACTGCCAGTATGTAGCGTTGCAGGGTCTATTTCTGCTAACTGACTGAAAGTGGTGCGACTGAGTGAGGTTGTGGATTAATTTGCATATTCATAGATCCACGTATACCCAATGAGGTAAAGGGTGTAGAGTTACATTTAAGCCATTTTAAGACATGAAGATTTTTTAATAATAATAAAAAATTGGGGTTTTAAGTAAAATATTTAATATTTTAAGTCATTCTGCTTCTTAAAGAGATGAAAATTCCACCTCATTTACTCATGTTGCTCCAAACCTGTAACCAAACTGTTGCTGGTACCCATTAACTATCATAGTATGAAAAAAAAAACTATGGAAGTCATTGGGGGCTAGAAACCTTTTGGTTACAGACATTCTTTAAAATATCTTCATTTGTGTTCAGCAGAAATAAGTTATGACTGTTTTTTGTGAAATAAATCTTGACTTACAGTACATTATAAGTGGACTTGTGGAAAAAGCACAGTGCTAACGTGTAGAATATGTCCTCTTTAGAGCAGAAATGAGTACAATCAGTGTGCCAGCAGTGGCATCAGATCCGCTCAAGAATCGGCTGTTTGTGTCAGAGTTGCTGGATTTAATGAGACGTCGGTCTCTGGGAGAACAGCACAAGCACACACATACGCCAACGCACACACACATTTGCCTGAAACATCAGCGAGTGATCAAACGAAAACCTTGTTCCTTATGCTCATTTATTTTCTCATTTGCTTGTATTGCTCTCTCTCTCTTTCGCTCTCCATCTTTTCTTTCCATGTGCGTAAGTGTTTCTGTTCACTCCACATGCTGTTCTGTCAATAACGAGCTGGTTTTCATATCGACAGTAACCGGGTCTTTAAATGTCAAAACGACTGCCAGATAACAGTTTAATGCTTTAGCAATATTGTGAACAAACACGCTTATACGGATCAATCACAGACTGGTTGAAATTGAATTGGGATTTAGAGCAGAAGGCAAATAACAAGAATGAAATTAATACTTTTATTTAGCAAGGATGCATTTAATTGATCAAAAGTTAAAGACATGTTACAAAAATATATTTTAAGTAAAAGTTTTTTTAATGTCTTTTGAATTTTGCATAATCTTTGCAATATGTTAAAAAATATATAATATTTAAAAGCACTGTTTTCAACATTGATAATAATAAGAAATGCGTTTGAGCAGCAAATTAGCATATTAGAATGATTTCTGAAGGATCATGTGACACTGAAGACTGAAGTAATGATGCTAAAAATTCTGCTTTGCATCATAGGAATAAATTATATTTCAAAATATAGTGAAATAGAAAACAGTTATTTCAAATTGTTACTGTTTTTAGTGTATTTCTGATCAAATAAATACAAATAAATAAAAAGTTCTAGGTTTAAACCAAAAAGCATAAACCAAAGTCAAAGCAGAAATGTAACTGTGGAAGAAAAGGAACTTAAAATGCTAATGGAAAGTGGTTTTATTTATGGTTATGGATTAGTTTTAAGGGCTGGTGGTGGAGGAGGAGGACATGTGTCTTCAGCTGTTTTTGAAGGTTGTGATGGTCTCAGCAGATCATCTGGAGGCTAGAAGTCAGTTCCAGCAATGATGTTTTATTAACAAAGTTCGGGAGGAGCACGTCAGATACTTAGCCTAATTAGACACCAGCGGTACGCAATCAAGTTCATCAATACATGGATATAAATACAGCTGCCATACCTCCATTTGTTTGATGGTTAATCAGCATCCCTCCACCACCCCTTCTCCTCCACCATCTCCAAAGTTCTCACCACACTAGGGGGGGGTACTCTGGGTTCGGGCAATTCCCGAGCTTGGAGCCCTTCCCCAGGACAGCACGCCAATAACGTATTACCATACTCGCCAAATACGCATTATGTTCATCGTGCTAATATATGTAAGTGTGAACTCGTGAATTATGGGACATTATTCAACGAAAATCATTAGATAATAAAATATATAACCATCTGCATGTCTCAACTGCTGCAGGATCTTTTCTTTTTACTATTGTTCACTTCATTACTTCTTGCTCAGTGTTTTTGAATCAGCTGGTGTTTTGGTGATTTTTAGTGGATGTATGAAGTCAATTCTCCTCAAGTTCACACAGGTGTACACCTATCATTTTAGCATTTCAAACCAAACAAACGTCTTTCTGTGAAATGTTGTGCTTGAAATGTGTGTTTATGTGATCTTTGTTTGTAGTAAATTCCATTTGGTTTGATACTTTGTTTCTAATGCAATGACATTCATATTTCATATGCGAATTTCTAAGGTCTCACAATCTTCTACATGCCTTCTGTCATCTGAGTGAGTGTTTATACTTTTTTGGCAAGTAAACTGTAAAACCATCTTTTTTTGCAATGGAATCTTTACTGACTTTACTGAAATAAACATAAGAATAGATTTTATATTGTTAATAATATTTCAAGATGAACACTTACTGGACTGAACCAATTTAGGTTTACGTCAGTAGTCGTAATATTTCATATGTCAGTAGTCTGCTATACTGTTATAAAGGTCTCATTGATTTATATGACAAGCTATCAGAATTTCATCTTATAAATATCAGCATCTGCACCAAATTGCATATTTTTGCTCAGTTTGGGCTTCTGGATAAAACTGAGGCGTTTTCCCTCCGTATTCACACTATATCGTGCTATATGAGCCATTAAATGATGCATCAAATATGAAAACACATGCAAACTTAATTTTTACGATTAGAGACATGTCCTTAAGTGTCCAAATGGTGTAAACGCACATTCAAAATGCAATCTTGTCAGCATTTTCCAATTATCTAAATGTAAAATGTTCCCCAAGGCCAGATTATTAATAAACTGAAACAGTGCAGTATTAGTATGTCTATTTTGTCCTGAATTATAAATACATTTGCTCCAGGGGTCACGGTCAGGGTCACAAGTCACCGACAGAATAGACAATAAAATCACCATGGAAACTAGATTCTGTAACCTTGCATAAACTTCAAAAATGATGATTCTGAAGGTGTTTTTTTTCTAAATGTAACTTTTACTGTTCTAAGGTTATTTACATTAACATCCGCAGCAGCCAAAGGTTACATTTGAAACTCCCACTTTTTGTGGGTGAAATGTGAAAGATAAAGAGGACTTTTGTAGAACTTTTTCAACTCTGTGCAATAACTAAATCCTTTCAAATGATTCCACCGATGATGAACCCAAACCATGTGACAGATTATTACTTACATAAATGTTTGAGCGGCTCCGAATGTGACATTACTGGACTTTGAGGTTGAAGTCATTATGAGGAAATCAACACAGCATGAAACATCTCATATCTTTAGCTCTTGAACATATACAGTACAGACACAGAGATACAATACATAGCAGAAGAGAACTGAACTGATCGTTTAACATGTTCCTGCACCATGTGAGCCTCAGAGAGCGAGCACACATGAACACACAGACTGTGTTGTTGATTGGAAGCACATCTGATTGTGACCTTTTTGACTTACCTTATGTCTGGAGAGAGAAAACTCACAGTGACCCGCAGCCTCTATCTGTCACGTTCAGTTACTTCACACACACAAACACACACACACACACTCACACAAAGGAAAGAAAAATCACGAATGAGCTTGCTTTAATATCTCAGTTGTTCCTTCTAGACTGCAGTGAGATTAAAGTCTCCTTCTTGTCAGATGTTTCTACTGTAAAGACGACCACAGTAAGCTCACGGTGTAGCATTTTAAAAGCAATCTCAACAATGTCTCAAACTGTGCTCAGATTTACCAAGACACTGCAATCAAAAGTCAGAGATCTCAATTCCTCAACTCACATTTCTCTTCAAATTCTTCCAAAACTAAGTGATCTGTGCAACAAATATATTTAAAGTGCTATACTCTTGTCCAACAACTAGCCTACTGATGTTTTATTGATTTATTTATGAATAAATCAAAAACTAAAAATGAGTTTTAGGATAATAATTTTAAGGTTTGAAATACAGCAAAAAATACATTTTATTTTTTATTATATAACATAATAAAATAAAATACAAATATTAGATGACAAACCTAAACTTAAAAAAAAACTTCACAGAAAATTACAAATGTTGGCAACTGAAATAAAATATGTTTAAGTTTAAGAACTGAAATGACTGAACTAAAAATAAAATATAAATTAAAGCTAAAAAGAAATATTGCAAAATTAATAAAATAAAATTCAAACTAAAATTCAAATTAATTTATAGTTCCATAGTCTGTATAACAACTATTGACTATTTATTTATTTATGACTAAATATAAATGACTTAGTGTGAATATGTGTGAATAAAGTTGATACATGAATGAAATAACTTCCAAATTCATTTGAGTCTCAGTGTTGTTATTCTTATCTAAAGTTATAAAACTATTAAAATTGTTTTTGCTAATTTAAAATAATAAAATAAAATAAAATAGATGGCAAACCTAAACTTAAAAAAAAAATGTAAAAGAAAATGATAAATGTTACCATAGAAACTAAATGAAATAATTAAAGTTGAAGAACTAAAATGACTAGAACTAAAACCTAAAACTAAAATACTGCAAAAACAAAAGCACATTAAAATTAATTAAAATTTAAAATAATTAACATTAAAATACTTTCATGCAACATAATTTCCCCTGTAGGCTTGCTTATGCATATTTAGAAAAATGCACAAACCAAACATAAATTAACATTCAGGGGTATGTCAATAAATTGCCCATTAACATTAGAGAGTCCGGCATTCATTGAGATCTGTGATGCTCTGTAATATGTTGTACTTGCATATTAATTTTAGTTTCATCTTGTTTCAAAATTGAATAGTTTCCATGTCTGGTCTCCATGGCGATGGAATATTAAATGTGTTTTTTTTTCTTTATCAGAAAGTCAGAACAATGTGAAACTTTGAACTTTCCTTTCAGGGTTTATTTAGACATCATGCAGCCAAAGAGCAAATGAAAAGTGCATATGAAGAGTACAGAGCAAATGTCACAACAATCATGATATTAGATTACAGTAAACATCACATCAGTGCTGTGCGATCTTGACGTGAATGCAAACAAACAAAACACAAAAAAGACTGCAAAATTTCAGCTTTACAAGCCGAAAGCACTCTCAAAGCAAAAACACACACACACACACACACACACACACACACACTTTGAGGAGATGCACTCATGGTAATAATTCAAAGTGGTGGACAAATTGGATTACGGCATCTCACATCTTTCCTGTCCTCTAATCTGTCTGTTGTGAAAGTAAACAGAAAAGTACTTATGTAAATATATAAATAAATATATGAAAGAATGCATTAATCTTGTCGTAGCTTTGACTGTGCAGAGTTCAGGATAACATCATCAGACGCTTCACCAAATCAAATCACTGTACAAAAAGCACACAAGCGCTTGATTATGAAATTCCCCACTCGCTTCCTCTGAAGATAATGCAACGGTTCATGCAGAGGTTTATGGGAAACTTATAAACATTTACTAGAATGTATGTGGAATAGAATACTATTGTACTGCGCAGAATGCAATGCATGCTATAGTGCACTACTGTTGAAAAGAAAAATAATTTTTAAAGAAATTAATGCTTTTTCAGCAAGGATGCATTAAACTGATCAAACATGACAATAAAGGCTGTCAAATAAATGCTGTTCTTTTTAAATTTCTATTCATTAATGAATCCTGAAAAATAAAATGCATCACCGTTTCCACAAAAGTATTAAGCAACGCAACTGGTTTCACCATTGATATAAGAAATGTTGGCTCACAGGAATTAAATACATTTAAAATATATTTAATTAGAAACTGTACATTATTTGAAATTGTAATATTTCATAATATTAGTGTTTTCACTCTATTTTTGATCAAATAAATGCAGCCTTTAAGCCTTCATATGACCTCATTGCATGTTTATTTGAGTGAGTTTTGTGTAAAATATCTTGTAGAATATCAGAGACTGAATCAGACAAATTTAAGATGCGATTAGAACATTGAAACATGAGGAGCTGGAATTCCACCAAGGAAACAGGACAATGTCATAAATCTGTCCAGATCCTAGCTGCAACTAATCTGAAGCAAGCAAACTAACCGACTCTTTCACAGAACAGCTTGCAACATTGAGACAAAAGAACACATTAATAAGCCCAACACAGGAAGGAGATCGTCAAATTTGGGGCAAGCAATCAAGACTGATGGTCAAAGAGATGGCCAATCACATGTAAACCTGTGATAGAAAGTCACGAGCTACAGACTCTCTTGGGCGGGTCTCTACCCCCACAAGACAAAGACTGAGAATGAAAATTCCTTAGGAGACCTTTTAACCTTTCTCTGGTCGTCACAGAACATGCCTCTTATTCTCCATAGAACTACACAGAGACAATCTCTCCATA
>JAFVLL020034294.1:0-14160 GCA_021397915.2 Tor tambroides
TACTTATGGAGGGCACTGTATGTTCTACACATGCAGTACCATATCTTATCTATATATTATAAAGTGTATTACTGAATATGAAATTACATATATTGTGATATATAAGTAAATATATTGTCACATATTTTTCAATAGGCCTAAAAAGCAGCAAAAAAGCAGCAATTCCTTATGTATTATTCAATATATTGTAATATATTTACATAATATATTATTCAGAATAATTTCTAGTATACCGTTACATCATTTAATATATTGATCATTCATATATTAGGAAATGTATTTTATTTGCGTGAGGGGCTACACTAATACTGGAACCGAGGAAATGGCTTTAAAGCTTTTGATTACATTTTGACTGTCGTGATTTGAATTTTGAAAATTACATTTTCTCTTAATGTTGCATGTGTAATCAGGAAGAGTATAAACTGTATTTATGCTCAGTATTTTTTTTTCTTTTAAAGCATTACGTTAGACTTTTGCTGTTTTGTAAAACATCAGTTGCCTTTTTGTAAATTCACTTGCGTGAAAACCTTTGTTCCATAAAAAACAACAAAAAATCTGTATGATATTCACATTTCCATTTTACTGAAATAAAATAAACACAATACTCTGATGTACAAACACACATAATTAGAGTAATAAAGATTCTTTGTTTCAAAAAGACTAAATTACTTTGTGTAAAGCTCACACAGTGCAACAAATTCACCAATAAACTACAAATGTCACTACTTTCCCTTTTATAATACTCATTCATAAAATCAATACTCAAATAACAAAATATAGATGTTGAGATGTATTAAAAATAATAAAAATACAAATTTCTCTGGAACTTTTTGGCACACTGTAGTTAAAATGACAACCTTTAATAACACAGAAATGTCATCAATGTTTAATAATGGACAAGTCATTTACACTACAGGTGATTTAGGGCATTTGTAAACCTTTGGCAATGCCAGAATCTTACATCATCTGATCACAAAGACGACAATGCTTCAACAAAATTTCCAAACATGCATTTGTACTGCATTTTGTTTCCTGTTATTTGATAATTGACCAACTGTTAACTGTCACTATGATGTGGCCTTTGTCTTTAA
The DNA here is from genome assembly GCA_021397915.2 of Tor tambroides. Lineage (NCBI taxonomy): Eukaryota > Metazoa > Chordata > Actinopteri > Cypriniformes > Cyprinidae > Tor > Tor tambroides. Next base: position 1,092 of record JAFVLL020034294.1, read on the forward strand.
ATACTGATATATTTATTTAAGCAGCAAATTTAACTTGGTCAATTAACTCATAGATGTACCTTAATAAGAAATTCATTAGGGCAGCTGAACTAACTTGCAAAATCTTTAATCACGTGATGTAAACATTCACTGCTGGACCAATCAGAGAGCGTCCTACCTATTCAAGCTCACATTTGATGCACAAGGATATTAAGCACGTTGTTGCAATGATACTCTCTCTCTTCTCTGTCTGTTCGGTCAAACATTTGGTAAAGGCGTTGAGTACAGTAGGCTATATTTCATATGAGTTCATCTCTTGGCCTCAGTTGACATCAACATTCACTAATATCTCACATATTCGGTTATGAAAAGATAAGCGAAGGGCTATGAAACTATATTTTTGCTGAATGTATTTCTTTATTTTAATTAATTTAGATTTTATTTAACAAAGTCGTGTTTGTTTGGCCCACATAACAGTGACATGTCTAGATCCACAGTGAGTTTCTGCATGAACCCAGTGCAGTGTTCTCTAGCTGAAAGTATTTTTAAAACATACTAACTTACGGTAGGGTGGAAGACAAGGCTCAAAATAAATCCGGGATGCTGAAGATCAAACCGCGAGTGGTGATCTCTCATTCCTCACGGATCCATTCAAGCAGCTCTTCCACTTCCGCAGTCGGGGGCGTGATCGAAGCGGTGCGCGGCGAAACAGCTCTTTCCGCTCACACCTGCGTACATTTTACGCATACATTTTTTTGAGCAACGACAGCAATGAAAATGAACAATTTCATGTGCAATGAACACGTTACAGAGTTATATTGTAAAAAAAATATAAGGAGTGTACTAAAAAAGTATCATATAAGTTATACACTAATACCCATCTGATTTTACATTTATACAATGCACTATAGTAGGCTATTTGCATGCATTTTTTGTTATAAATTTAAGAAAAGAAAAAGATGGAGCCTATGGAGAGCATGGCTATTATAATAGATATGCTATTTCAATAGCCTATATATAAATATGTACAGGTGCATCTAAAAAAAATAGAATTTCGTGAAAAAGTTAATTTTTTTGTAACTTAGTTCAAAAAGTGAAACTTTCATATATGCGAGATTCATTACATGTAAAGTAAAACATTTCAAAAGTTTTGTTTTTTTGGTTTTAATTTTGATGACTAGAGCTTACAGCTCATGAAAGTCAAAAATCCAGTATCTCAATATATTAGAATATTTATATTTGAGTTTCAATAAATGACCATCCCTACAGTATAAATTGTGGGTATCTCTTGTTCTTTGAAACCACAATAATGGAGAAGACTGCTGACTTGGCAATGATCCAGAAGACAATCATTGACGCCCTCCACAAAGAGGGTCAGTCGCAGAGGGTCATTACTGAAAGGTGTGGCTGTTTACAGAGTGCTGTATCAAAGCATATTAAATGCAAAGTTGACTGGAAGGAAGAATTTGGGTAGGAAAATGTGCACAAGCAACAGGGATGACTGCAAGCTTGAGAATGCTGTCAAGCAAAGCTGATTCAAACACTTGTGAGAGCTTCACAAGGAGTGAACTGAAGCTGGAGTCAGTGCATCAAGAGTCACCACGCTCAGACGTCTTCAGGAAAAGGGCTACCAAGCCACTTCTGAAACAGAAACATCATCAGAAGCGTCTTACCTGGGCTGTGGAGAAAAAGAACTGGACTGTTGCTCAGTGGTCCAAAGTCCTCTTTTCAGATGAAAGTAAATTTTGCATTTCATTTGGAAATCAAGGTCTAAAGTCTGGAGGAAGAGTGGAGAGGCACAGAATCCAAGCTGCTTGAAGTCCTGTGTGAAGTTTCAGAAGTCAGAGATGATTTGGGGTGCCGTGACGTCTGCTGGTGTTGATCCACTGTGTTTTATCAAGTCCAAAGTCAATGCAGCCGTCTACCAGGAGATTTTAGAGCACTTTATGCTTCCATCTGCTGACAAGCTTTATGGAGATGCTGATTTCATTTTCCAGCAGGACTTTAGCACCTGCCCACAGTGCCAAAACCACTTCCAAGTGCTTTGCTGACCATGATATTACTGTGCTTGATTGGCCAGCCAACATGCCTGACCTGAACCCCATATGAAATCTACGTGATATTTTCAAGAGGAAGATGAGAAACTGTGGATCCAACAATCCAGACGAGCTGAAGCTCAGTAGTGCCTCAGCAGAGCCACAGGCTGATCGCTTCCATGCCACACCTCACTGATGCTGGAGCTTGTGCTAAAGGAGCCCCGAACAAGTATTGAGAGCATAAATGAACATACTTTAAAGAACTTGAACTTTTCTGTTTTGCAACTCATTTTTTTGACTGATCTTAGGAAATGTTTTGCTGGTATGTGGATGATTTCATGCGCGAGGCAAGCTGTCCGCGAAGCGCTCGCCCTAGCAGGAAACTGCGCTGTTGCTGCCAGATCTCTATTGCCAAAAATTACATTGTGTTTGATGCAAAACTAACTTGACCAAATCAAATAAAAAACAAAGTAATTGTATATTTCCATGCTTTCTCAAGCAAAGCAAATTTTGAAAGTCCACTTAAAACATATCTTACATTTTTGGTCATAGACAATGTTGAAGATATGTTATTGTCAACATGCCTAAGTGGTAAATTTAAAAAAAAAAAAAAGTTAAAAAAAAGTTAATAAAAATGTATAATAACATCTCCAGAACATTTAAACATTCTGGAGATTTTATCTTTAGGATTTGTTTTCCGTAGCCTATGCTTGTGTCGTTAAAATCCTTCTCTGATTTTATTGTTGTGTGCAACGTTGCTTGGCAATATTTTAAAAATAAACATTTTAAAAAAGTCACAGCTCGCCACTGAGATTATATATATATATATATATATATATATATATAGCCTATATATTGTTATTATTTTTTTTGGACAATATTGTAGTTACGGCATCTGCCAGCAACATTAACATGCTTTCTAATTATTTAAACATAAAATATAGTATAGTTATTTAGAGCAATCTGAGTTTGTGTCATATTAGCATAAATTCATTTATTCTATATTTAGTCTTTCATGTAAAGATTTGATGTAAAGCACGAAAATAGCCTAATGCATCCGTTTTTTTTTTAGTAATTACACAGCCACGCAATACGTTGTACAAATTTTAACATTTACACAATATCCTGCAGACTCTGTGAGATATTATCTGACCACTACTCAGCACAATACAGTTGACTCACAATATTACACAGACCTTATAAAAGAAATCATATTCATCCAGGTATATCAGCACCAGTGGCCTATAGGCTATTATTGATTAAAAAAAAAAGTACTTCTTGGTGTAACAATAACATTAACAAATCTAGTGCAGCTATACAGGAATAGTTCACCCAAAAAATAAAAACCCTGAACATGTATGACTTTCTTTCTTCGGCAGAACATACAAAAAAGATAATCATTTTGAATTTGAAGAACATTGTACCCCATTGACTTTCTTTGAATTATACAGATTAAAACATACAGAGAAAAAAACATCGATTTATCTTTATGTGTGTGTGTGTGTGCTTTGCAGTAGAAAGAAAGTCAAAATAGTTTGTAATGACATGAGGGTGAATAAATTATGTAAATGTAAAATGTAAACAATCACCCCGCCCCCATCATTGGATTTCAAACAGGATACAACAAGACTTTGATATCTGTTAACATCAGAAAGAATCAAGTGTTTATTGTGCAGCATTTCCTTACAAAAACAAGAATGTTGCAATACCTGCTGTTACAAAAACAGTTGCAAAGTAAATTAACAGAAAGACACAATGATTACGTGCTTTAACAGAACTGTGTAAAAGAAACGTCTCCACCTTCAACAAAACACAACCATACTGAAAAGAGTTTCTTTTTAGTTGCCAACTAGTTTTTCTTTTCTCATTTTAGGGAAATGAAGAAAACAGTAAAAGTGGTCTAAAACAGTCAATGCAGAAATACATTAATAAAAACTCACAGAAATTAATTTCAATTCCTACATATTAATTTCAAAATAAGGCACAATTTCAATAGTAAGAGGTAGAAATCTTGCAGTGAATTTGGCCTGACATAAAAGAACACATTTTAAAGCTAAACAATATTACATTTTATGATTGTTTAACACTTCAAAACTCATGTGCTTAATGTTTACAAAAACCTGACATAAAAGAACACATTTTAAAGCTAAACAATATTACATTTTATGATTGTTTAACACTTCAAAACTCATGTGCTTAATGTTTACAAAAATAAGGCTTATTATCCACACAAAGCCTATTGTCTGTCACAAATGAAATTAAAGCATGTTTACAGTAGTTCATTTCCCACCTCTCAATCTCAATCAGTTATCTATTCTAGCCTCAACAAGACTGAAGTTAGCAGTTAATCAAGCCATTTGGCAATAGATTTAGTGCACACTTTTCAACAAATGTGATATATGGCAATGCAGTGTTTTTAAGGAATTACTCAATTGTAGTAATGTATTTGGCACAGAGAGTTCACTTTCTATTGTCTGTATATGAGGAATTTTGTTTTGATTCTACTTTTAAGGCACGTCAGTTCTGTAGACTTTCATCCATTATGTGATTGTGCATTCAAGACATGGAATAAAGTAAATTCCATCCGTTTCAGAAATGTAAAAACTGCAGCTGGTGTTGAATCTGGTTTTCAGAATCTAATTTGGAGAAGTTGGCGAGATAATTCTGCAGATGTGCGAGGAACTTTTACACTTAGGGTTATGTTTAGAATTTGCATCCAAGGAAAATAAATAACTTTTTCAAACATGAAAAAACACACGAGTAAAGCACACCAATCCCAGGTCACAATTTAAACTCTTATGGAAAAAGTGGAGCGTATGAAACAGTCCACACAGGTGAGCCTCTCAGAAGCGTTAAAATGCCTTCACCCTCAGTACGCTGGAGGCTGATACTCTCCCTGTCCCGCAGGACTGGCGGTGAAGGGGGACTGCTGGTAACCCTCTGAGGCACCAGTATATGCCGAAGGGTATGGGGAAGTATGGTCACTGGATGGATCATTGTAGCCTAGGCCAACCTCGTCCACCCCTTGGCGGTATCGTCGTAATGCGAACACGGTAAGAAGGGCCTTGAGAGAAAAAAAAAAAAAAGCGTGATACTTGTTTCAGTTTATGAAATATACAAGAGCCACGTACACACTGCAAGTGAGTCCCGTAAATTATCGTTCCATGTGTGAACAGAACAGCAGTCACTCCCGCATTTGTAACCATAGCAACATTCTGTCGTCTTGCGGGAGTGAATAAAAGTTTAGCCGTTTGTTATGTGCCATTTTTTGACTAAAGACTCTTTTTGTCTGTCGATTTTAACTAAATTACCGCTGATCGACGTGCCGTGTGTTGTTTATGCTCGGGAGGCTGCTTTAGAGAGCGCTGTCTTGCAGTGTTGCCATGACCTCATATTTACAAGTGCTTTCAGGCATGTTGTTCGGTCTTAGCTCATAAAGATAGGCACGTTATGAAGTTAATAAAGTGGTCTGTCATGGATATGAGATATATGATTTTTTGGGGGTGTTATAAAATCTGGGTGTTTTAGCGTTTTTTTTGTGCTTGTCCTTGTATGTTTGTTTTTTTTTGTCTATGAAGATCTGGCAACACTGACACTTTACCGCAGGGCTCATGAGCGCAGCTAGCCCCGTGCTAAGTTAAGACTTCTTTCACTGTTATTTTCTTGCATCTCACATACAGACGAATACACTGCTGCACGTTCAAATACGTCATTAACAACTAGTTGTTCAGTTCGGTTCGGTACACACTGCGTAGAATTTCTCTAAATGCGGTTGTCACTACCTGTATTTTAGTGAATTATGTGTGTACAGAACGCGATTACGGAGTAAAAGGTGAACTGACAACCCAATTTAGCTGCAGTGTGTACGTGGCCAAGGAGACCGTCAGGCAGAAACAGGAAGGGAGATGTGCTCACCCAGGTGGCAGTGGAGAAGAAGGAAAAGGCCACCACAGCTCGAGCTGGATCAGCTGGGATGTCTAGTCGAGTAGTGTGAGACCACTGATTGGCTAGGAGGCAGAAACACACAAACCATAGGAACGTCCACACACCTGATGAGAAAGCAGAGTCATCATTTACTCAACACCAAACAACTTCTGTCCATCTTCAAAAACACAAATGAAGATATTTTTAATGATGTACATATGTGTTTTGTTGATCATAAAAAGTCAAATAAATATCATCCTTTCATCATATATAAAGTGATCAAATCTCTTCACAAGACTTTGATTAAACTGCTCAATTTATATGGATTTGTTTTAAGATGCCTGGATGATCTTTTTGGATCTGCTGAGTTTTGGTTGTTTAAACTTTCAATGGATGGAAACCTCTCACAACATAAGAGTGAATAAATAATGACACGATTGTCATTTTTGGGTGAACTAACCGTTTATGAATAAGAGTACATCAGTAACAAAAAAACATGGCTCTGTTTCAAACCATAATGAGCATTTAAGGCATCACATTAAGCTCTATTAAAAAAAAAAAGCCAGTTAGATAATTACAAAATATATTTGTATTTCAATACAAAGTATTGATGAAAAAATAAGAACACGTTTTGTCATTGAGACTGTATTTATCCTGGTTTCAAAAAATTATGTTAATATGTTATTATTATTATATTATGTTGGCTATACTATTGGGTAAACTATTTTACCCAATAGTTGTGTGTACTGTGTCTTTTAATGAATCGGGGTCATTCCTATGTTCCCCAGGCTAATATGGTTTTGGATAAATAAGCCAGCACCATCTGTGTTGTTCAGCTGAAATTGCTGAAAAAAGTTGGTTTAGCCAAGTTAGGAAAAATGAGTCCTGACCTTTTTAAAAGTTTACTTAATGTGTGTTCACTAGGCCACTGAATTGGGGAACATATGACCTTTTTTATGTTATTTATGTGCCATATATATCTGGGGAACATAGGACCCTGGGAACATAGCATGCATAGTATGCTCCCTGCATATTATGTTGTTAGCTTAGCAACAAGCTAACATCATGGAAACTCAACTGTGACTTGTGTCTGCTATGATTTGTGTGACAAGTGGAGTTACTTCCTATGCAGATATTGTTCCACATCACCCAGTTTTGAAGTTTCATGACTGATATGATGCTGCCTTGCACACTGCCAGCAATTCTGCTACTGACTGGCTGGTTTCTAGTAGGCCTTTTTAAATCTGGTTACCCTAATGTCACAACTGCTAGTTCCTTGTCATTCTGTGTTAACATCAAATAAGCCGTTATCCTGCTATCAGTGAACATATTGGAGGAAAAAACTTGTGCCAGTGCAGCCATCTATCTGTGCCGAACACAGCCGAACTCGATTAGAACTTGCAAACTGATTACTTGAGCTCTACTCTGTTTACTGTGAGAAGTTAAACTTGTCCACATAGCATGCATAAGTCAGCTCTCAATGAAAATAAATTTAGGTTGCTTGTGAACAGAGCTTTGGAAGCTCACTAGGTATCAAAGCAGATGTGGCTCTTAGACACTGTACTATAAACTTAAAGTGACTGATAAAAACAAAAATCTGTAATAATTCTTACCAGAGAAACAAAGATCACCCAACACAATGTATTTTCTCTCATTGGCATTGCTGATCTGGGGGAAGTAGGCATCCAGCACAATAAAGATAACACAGGCTATGAAAGCTAAAACTCCAACACCAATCCCATAGCTGCAAGCGCTGTCATTCTGATTGAATACGCATTTAGTGATGTCTTCATGCAGTTCATTCATGTAGCCTTCAGAAACTATGGTAGCAAACACCACTATGGCGAAGAGCTGTGGTGGAAAGAAACAGAATTAGTGACAACAGCAGAATCTCTTTAATAATGCATCATCACAGTTGTAATCACACACACCAAAGAAACTACTATTGAGAGCATTTACAGAGAACGACAGTGTCATGTTTGAATGGGGAGGCGTGATGCTCTCACAAGATATCTACTTTGGTTATCAAAAAAAAAAAAGTAGTAGTCAACATTTTAAGTGGATCAAAACGTTTCATCAAAGTTGTCCTAAAACCAAAACAATGCCCGTTCTTGTCTTAGGACAACTTTGGTGAACTTTTTTGATCCACTTCAAATGAACTATTGTATATCTACACAGCAAAAGAAGAATTAGGTCAGTAATACATTTAGGTCCCTACAAAAAAATGCTCTGTCAAAAGATTTAACATTTAAAAAGTAATCTTTTTTAGCTTAAAATATGTGCTTACACTCTCTTTCATAAAAACGTTTCTTTGCAGTAGATAAAATAAAAAAGGGTGGCCAGTGTATATGTAACAGGTGATGAATACTGTTGTTGTAAATGGTTTAGAAAAGAAAGCAAGAAAGAAAGAAAGAAAGAAAAACACGCAAACTGTATAAAACTAAGTATTACAGAGCTGTGCTATGTTGACAAGTCACATGATGCAGACCTCAACAACAAACTCCCAAATTACTGCTGCCATATGGGCTGTTTTGCAACTTGTGACAGCAGAATATTGTTTTGCTTTTGAACTAACACAGTTTGAGGCTAGCGGCAATATTACACACTTTCACCGAGTAGGAGCACTAGCTCGGTTAGCTAACTCTGATCTCGCTCACCCAACTGAACAGCCTGGCGATAGTCTGCGGTCGCTTTATAAAGCTCCAGAAATCAAAGGCTCCGCCGGCCAGCGATGCACCGTAAGCACTCGTCTCCATGTCCGCGTTTGTGAGACTGTAGCCCTCTTTATTTGTCAGCGCTTCGGCAAATGGTCCAGCTTGATGATAAGCTATTTACTTTCACAATTGTTTCCTGAAAGTACCGCACCACCCTTCGGGGAAGTACACGTCACATCACAACGAACATTCCCACAGGCAGTCAGTATAACATTTAGCCCCTAGGCCACATGAACAAAATACTATAGTCATTTATAGTAAATACTACAGTGTTTTTGAACCATGCTAAAGTACTTGAATTAATTTGTTGTGGTAATTCTATAGTTGCTGTGGTAATATAACAACTATAGTAGGCTAATATAAGGGTCATTGACGTATAAGGTTTTTCGACAGGCCAATTTTAAAATACAAAAAATAATATTTACTGTAATTGTTCAAACATTAAGAATGTTGTGCACACATAAATTCATATTAAAATTTTAAATTAAGTGATTTTAGTGTTTTTTCATCTAGATGAATTGGCCATAGCCTTAAAAAATGTCATGTGGTGCGACCATGATTTATATTAAAATTAAATAATTTCCTTAACATGCTTAACATTTTTTTAAAAATGTTCTCAGTAATTAAAGTGTTTAGAAACAAAGTATTTGCATTTAATTTGAGTTTTTGTAAATAATTATTTCTTATTTTTGTTCTTTAATTTCAGCGTTGCTTTCTTAAATGTGGCCAACAGACATTTTTCCTGAAAATTGCATAAAACTGATAAAAATGTTTTAAAAAATACCATTCACTTAAGGATACTGTAGCAGTGATTCATATTTCAGCCACAGAAATGAGATATTTTGTTTATATTTTAATACAGTTATTGCTATTATTGGTCGCATCACATGATGAGTGGTCGCTCCAAATGACAAAAATATCTTACATCATTAAAAATCTATTTAAAAAGATGTGTGAAAAGTGCAGCACATAGCATTAACTGCAGGCATTTCTTTAGCCCCAGTTATTTCTGTACGCCGCAAAACAAACCAGACAGGAGAGTAAATTAACATCGGTGGGCTTGAACTTGAAAAATGGTGTGTACTGACATCTTTTCACAGTTGAAACAAGATACCTTCTGATGTTCATTCATGTTTATTTTGTGCTATGACTAGTAAAGATGAAGAGATGATTGGTTCATGTGCCGCTTGAAATGAGGCGCTACAGCGATCTGTCACTACATGTTAAAGAGCCACAAAACAGTATTTGTTGTTTGAATTTCTTTTAAAAAATGACAAAATTTGAACACTGAGGCTTTGTTTCATACTAAAAGTAACCAGCTCTGTCTTGTCTGTCAGTGTCCTCTTTGCTCCGTGATGTATTTTTCAATGCGTGAGAACATGATGTGTGGCATAAAAGTGCCATGGTTTGTCAGATGTAGCAACAGTAACTAAGGGGGCTGGGTCTTTGCAAAAGGTCAATTTAGAGTAGGAGGAGGTTGCTGGCTCAGGTTCTCAGATGACAATATGAACGTCTTTCTTATAGTAGAAAATGACATCTGGAGTTTGTGCTAGACTGCAGGGTCAGAATTAACATGCTGCCTATGGTGAGCGTTTATTTTACTTTGCTTGGTAGTATAATCTGGTAGAATAGATTAAAATAGTTGTTAATAAATAATAAATTACTAATAAATGCATAATTGCCAAACTAAAATTACATTCTCTGAATTATTTTATTTATTTATTTTTGCATTTTTTCTCATCTTGTACAAAGATTAAACATAAACAGATTGAAATGAACCAAATTGCATGAAAATATATTCCAAATTATACTAAAATAAAGTATTCTATGTAAATAAACCATCAATTGAATATAAAAGCAAAAAACTGCCAATCTGGGACATATATCTATAATGGAAAACACCCTGCAGTGGTCGTACCACATGATATTTGGTCACACCACATGATATTTTCAAATTCAATCAAAATTTACAGAATTGGTCACCTAAACAAAACAAGCTAGCTTCCCACAAAAGGTCACTATGAAATTTATAATGAAAATAAATAATTGCAGAAATAACTTATTATTCATTGTTTTTTGAAACAAATGTGGTAACTACATACCAGCCGTTAAAAATATTCTTTTTTTTTTCCAAATTTGAAAGAGACTTACAAACCTGCTTGATGCTTCCATGGGTCCCTGGCAAATTGGTATATGATGCAAAGTCTTATCTTTGAATGGATTTCAACATAAAAGTCACAAAATGGTAGTTTCTTGATGGTCGCACCACATGATATTTCATAAAATGGAAATCATCGGACAAAGTTTGTTTATATATTGTGACAGAAATATAAATACAAATGCTTTGCAATTTTATACAGTATTACAAAACACTTTGGAAATTATGCCAAATAGTACAGAAAATTCATCTGAATAAATTTAGGGTAATTTCAAAAATGTTTACAAAAAAAAAAGTTATGGCCGGACAGTCGCACCACATGATATTTCGACACTTTGAATAACAAAAAAATTACAAATAACTAATGTTTTTTGAAAAGTTAAAGTGAGTTCATACATGGGAGAGGCTCTTCATATATATGGCATCTTTTTTATGCATTTAAACCTATTTTTAACTGAGAAAACGCAATCGGACAGAAAATTTAGGCGTCACGTCTTTGACCCATAAACAAATTACTTTACCTAATACTGTAAGTTTTCTACAACTATTGGGTATATACTACAATACGTTAAAGTTTACTGTAGTAAAAACTAAAGTATACTACAGTATTTATTACAGTTTATCAGTTCACTATAGTTAATACTACAGTATGCTGTAGCATTCATTAATAAAGTGTTGTAAATACTATAACACTTTACTATAGTATGGTTCAAAAACACTATATAGTATTTACTATAAATTACTATAATATTTTTCATGTGGGCTGCATGTATGTCAAACAAACTACATCTCTATCTATCTATCTATCTATCTATCTATCTATCTCATTAATAGTTAATATAGGCTGTCATTCTGTTGATCTAGTGCTCCAGAAATCCTGTAGGCTTCAATAGTCAGCAGCTATTTGACATAATGGACTTGCTTAAATATTTATGAGTGTAAAGACTTTTCCAGTGTTGTGCTGTTTGTTCGGGTGTAGTCCTGATGTTTCATCACTTTGCACACAAGGGTTTGCCCTTAATTGAGTTTACACAGCTGTGATCAAACTGCAGGTTTGAGAGTTGACCACGTGGCCTCAATCTCTAGGGACTCATTCACAGTTTTTACACAAACTTTAAACACCGAAATACTTTATTTATTTTGTTTGTTGTACTTTTAATGATTCTATCAGAACTCTGAAAATGTGTATGTACCAACGAATACAGTCATCTAGGTGGCGCTATTAATCTACTTAAGGTTCACCCAAAAATGAATAGGCCTATTCATCATACCTCAAGTCTTCAAACCTGAATGCGAATAAGGTATTTCAAAGAATGTCCAGTCAAATTTTTCAACAGATATATTTTAAAAGATATATAAGTAGCTGATGATAGGAATTTTTATTTTTCTGTGAATCTGTATCAACTATCCGTAGTTAGGCGTACTTCAAATATAGTGGACCCAAAAATATTTGGACACTTAAGCCATATTTAAAAATTTATTAATTGTTTGTTTTATGTACACAGTGTAAAAAAGTGCCATTTTTTTTAAAATAAATAAATAAATATAGTATAAGCACACTTTTCAGTCAAAACATCTCACAAAGTTTGGTTTCAAAATATTACTTTAAATATCAGTGTATCCACTGTCTTGCTTTCAGAACCATATGCAAATTTGAGTTGCACAAAACTGTGAGTGAATGGCTATGTTTCAGACCTTGCTGCATGTTTGCAGTGTAGATAGAGATGCTGTCTGACAGACAGAGAATTTCATTCAATAGCAAATTATGTAAGATACATGTTTTAAATCAGCCTTACTGCAGATGTTATAGTAATGGAGGCTACAGTTGCCGTTAGAAAATACATTTACATCACCAACTCACACAACTGGCATCACATCCAGACTGTTTATAATTGTAGCTGTGTTGTCAAAAGGTGTGATGAAGATATGACACGGCCATGAGGTTTGTGAATTTGCTGCCGATACAAGTAAATATTCTCATATTCTCACTGTACTGTTTGACAGTAAAGGCCGGGTTACGGTAAGCAGCCTCTACCATCGTAAGGCCTCTGTTTACCATATCACATACCACACTGTAATGTAAAATACCAGTTCCCCTTCCTAGGTTTACTCAATGCTGCGATGACGTCATCGCTTTGGGAACACCCTCGGTATGACGAATGTCTGAAGCCCTTATACCATCACGCCAATTTATTGGCCAAATAGCGCTTGGCAACGCCCCTACGCATACGTACCGTATGCTATATCAGCGTGCCGCG
>JAFVLL020034295.1:0-104794 GCA_021397915.2 Tor tambroides
GGGAGAGAAATAGGACAGCTGTAATGGTTGGGTTGAGTGGAACTAGCTTTTTATTAAACAGATTTTAAAAAACTACGCAGTATAAACTTTGTTTACTAATCCTACTAAAATTTTTTTTTGGTTACAGAAAAAAAAAAAAAGGACATTATACACTAATGGCGCTTTACCACTGCATGGTACAGCACGGTTTAGTGGGGCTCACTTTTGGGGGATTTCCACTGTGTACAGTATCTGGTGCTTTTTTTCAGTACCACCTCGACTGAGGTTCCAAGCAAGCTGTACCGTTACCAAAATGTGATGTGTAAACCCTGCTGATCACTGACTGGCCGGAGAGAATCGTCACTACCGGTGTCATTGAACGTGCGACACGAGACACCAGAACCGCTAGATTTAAATCAGCACAGCCAGCAAGGGATCAAATGCAACTGTTTTGACTGAGCGCACCTTTTTTTCCTGGTCTGTTGAGGAAGTACAGACATTCCTCTTGTTGATAGCCGAGGAGCGGATCTAGCGAGAGCTTGATGGGGAGATGCGGAAAAAGTTTTTCAGGAGTTCGCTCAGCTCTTGGCCGCACACGGCTACCACCGGCAGTAGAGGCAGCGCAACTGTGTGTATAATCCCGCCCACTCTAAAGTGGTACTAAACTGCAGTGGAAACACAAACCAAGCCGAGCCATCCCGAGCTGTACCACACAGTGGAAAAGCACCATAAATGACTGAGGATGAAACACTAGCGACTTCAAGCATTTCCAAACACAACAAATTCACGCAATTAAAATGAATTGCACAGTTTCCATTCACTTTCAGCTGTAGAGGACTTAAAGGTAGGGTTGGGTATCGAAAACCAGTTCCATTTTATAACCGGTTCCAAATTTCCAAGAACCGGGTATTCGATAAGACGCATGCATTTCGATTCTGCTTAATGATTCCTGCCTTTGCATTTTAATGTGATTTAAAAGGACTTGAAAGAATGGAATGGAAAGAACTTGTGCCTTGTTTGTGTGCAGTGCACACATCTGAAGCGCAAGCGTGAGCACAAAGAACAGCGGTCTCTGTGTGGGTTCCCAGTTTGTGTCCGTTCTCGACCATTACGTGCATTTCACTGCAGAAAAGGTTGTTCCGGGCCGAACTGACTTTTCATATTTATTGGCCAGTATTCAGAAAACTACATCAGTATATCATAAACACAGCTGTTTTTGTCTTAAGTGACCATAAATGGATGAGAAAGAATACGCACATGTACAGTATTTTTAGATCTGCGTGTGTTCAGTGTTAAAGAGACAGCAGCCTAATAAACGCGCTGCCTGTCATTAATGTTAAATCAAAGATATAATTTGATTTTTTTTTTTACTAGTGGGTGCAGGACACTATAGTTCATAAATGTACGTGAAGATAGCAAAATAAAGTGAACTGTGATATACCCAAAAATTATTCATACAGTGGACTACCAGTAAAATTTGGGATCAAAAAACTTTAACCAGACTGTTTTGCTTAAGTGTTTTTTTCTTTAATTGCTAATGTGACCATTTTACACCACAGACTGAACAAAATTAAGCATTGCTTGGTAATTGGTTGACCTAAATTGGTATTATCTAACTGTGTACTTCAATTTAACAGCTGAATAATTTTTAGCTGATTGTAATCCATTACATGCCTTTCTATCAAAGTTATCTGACATTGTCAGAACAAATTCATCTTGATACAGTATAACTGAGTTCTTGTCATATTTTATTACCATTTTCTAAACTATAGCAAATTAACTATGATATAATGTGAGAAATGTTGAAGGTAAATTTTGGTTCGACTGTAGGTATATGCTATATGAATATGAAGGAGCGCATTTAGCTATTTACCGGAGGCATGGGGTAGTAGTAGTTATATGGATATGGGTAACCAGCATACTGTTGTTGGTTCTGTTGATACCACTGCTGATAGTATTGCTGCTGCTGCTGTTGCATTGCAGAAGAGTCTGTTGCCTGATAGGGTCCGGTCTAACAGAAAACAAAACAGAATCAACCATTTACCCACACAAAATGGGAATAGGCCAAGTAATGCAACGAGAAACCACCTCTATTCATAAAAAAACACTAACCTGTTGGGTGGTGTGATTGGTTGGTGAAGTCTTGGCCGAGTTCTGGCTTTTACTGATGGAGGCTAGAGCCTGTCGGGCCTTTTCCCATTCTGGGTTCTCATGGACTTGGCTTTCACCGCTTGAATTACTACCATACGGCCTGTGGATGACAGGGCGATTGTGACTTTAGGTTACACCATACTATCTAGAACCTTTCTGTACATTTTCAGGCACCTACACAAGCTCCTGATGCATACAGCTCACTTTCAAATAAAACTGACTACAACTGAAACCAGTATATAACGTTAAAATATCTGTACATTTCAAAATCCGCAAGTTAGTTTTATATTATGTTAAGTTATGCACATAGCTATTACACATACCGTGCCTTGCTTAGATAATTAATGGCCTAAAAGAATGTTGATTAAATGTCATAACGGTAAAATTACAATCTATCCAGTGATCATGCCTTTAATAAACAGGCCAAACGCAGAAATGGCCTTTACCGACGCAAGGCAAATTCCAAAGTGGAATAACTTTTCAAATGTCATTTGATCTAAAATATTCATGTTAATAGCGACGTCTTCGATCTAAATTGTTGGGGAATTCAACGATTTATCAGAATTGTTATAAAAATGATTGAAATACTAGAGAATTTTCTGCATATCTGCAAAGTAAAGCGGCTAGGCTAGCGAACGCTAAACCCAATGGACATTTAACGTAAACTTTTACATCACACATGCTTGGTAAATTTATAGAAAGCAGTCGTTCAAGAGTCAACAAGATGCAGCAAAAGATATGTTATGACGAGAAGGATTTATAAACTGAAGAAATCTTACCAGTTTGTTGTCGGGGCTTGCTGTGCCGCATTCGCCGCCATTTTGCCAGAGCTAACGTATTAGCTACTTGTTAGCTCGTCCGAGAATTCTACGCAAATATGAGTAAAATAATAGTTCTAACGTTTAATATAAAATGTTTTGTAGGAAATCGCGTACGTTACAAAAGCTGCTTAACAATGGTTTATACCGAATACCTTAAATAAACCAAATTCCAGTTGATATTAGGAACTAGCTCGCCGAACTCAGCGGTTGAATGTCAACACCTCAAACAAAATGGCTGAAGATGGTGACACCATATATGTCTATGGGTGACACCCGGAAGTTCTGCCCCCTTCTCTCATTGGACGACAGAATGTTCTGTACACCAACAGCCTGAAACGAGGCACAGAGAAGGAAAAACAGGCCTTTCTAGACATAATAAAAACAATCTAGAATAAACTGACATTGAGACCCAATTCTGATCAATCTGAAACATTTCTAAAAATATATTTTATATTCAGCCACAAAATACAATACATATTATTTAAAAAGTTCATTACAAAAACGAAAGGTTCATAGTTCACACAAGAATATACACACAATAACAGTAAATAAAACAGTATAAAATACAGAAATATACACAACAATCACATTGATATTCATAAGTAGTACTGTAAAACTTTCCCTTTGATACTACCGTGGGTATCACTGCATCACCCTGGATGTCCTGTGTGCTTCCCTTTGTGGGTCAGTCTGTTTTCACTGCTGTGCCACAGTGCCATTGCATAAAGCTTGGCAAATTCCATTAGACAAGGCCTCACGGTCTGTATGACATGATTATTGAAATCAGTTCACTCCACTTAGCATAATATTGTTATATATAACTGTATAACGTTACTGTTTGTACATACTGTATTATTGTATTGAAGCCCGCTTTTTCACTTTATTGCTGCTGGGTTTGATGTTTCTTGTTAATTGAATTAAACACCAGAGCGTAACTTTTTCTTTTTAGATTTATTCGTTTATTTGTTTGCTGAAAGGACATTCAGGAATGACACTACGTCTACAAAACTTTATGGGTTGCTTGCTACCAGAATCACATGCTGGACTGTTTTTTTTTTTTAATTATTATTTTTTTATTATTATGAACATTGTCAAACAATAAAAAGCAGTTACAGTACAAAAATACAAAATAATAATAATAATAAAAATAAGATTAAATAATAATAATAATAATAATAATAATAAAAGTTATAACAAAAATAAATTACTAGACAGGGGTATAAAATAAAATAAAACACATTGCATTCAAAGGAAAATATTAAACAGTTTATAAATTTCAACAGTTTTTAAAGCCTTCTTATTACAAGAATTAGAAATAGTCTCAAAGTAGTGCTGTATTTCAGCAAGCAATACATAAAACATGCTGGACTGCTTTCGCCAAGATGAGGACACGTCAGGCACGTAACACAGATACACTGTAGAGCTCCTTTCATTGGCCTAATTTTCCTTTATTTTGATTGGTTCGACTGACCCAGAAGACTAAAGAGTGACAGCACATTCTGGCCAATAGAAGCCATGTAAACACTTTTGAATGCCGCCTCCTCTATCTTCTAAATGGCTAGATGATATGTCAGTCCATTTTCAGAATTTCCATTGGCCAGTTCCCAGAATAAGGCGGTACATTATTTGTTGTTGTTTTAGTGGAAGAAGTGGGCCAGTCGACATATTCAGCATAGAAGTCGATTTATAATATTTAAAGTGATTGAGTTTTGGAGATCAGCATCATTACTGCGCTGATTGGGCCGTCTGATATTCGTCCAAGTGGGGAAGACGGGCGTTGTATTTCACTTCTTCCTGAATCCATCAGTAGCTATCCAAGGTATGTTTCGTGTTTACCACAACGACCGGGGGCCTGTTTCATAAAACAAGTTTACTGAGTAAGCCAGGTTTATTTCAGTTAGTCTGACTTTTTGTCAGTTGATTTGATTCAAAATAAGTCAGACTAACTGATATAAACCTGGCTTATTTGGTAAACTTGTTTTATGAAACAGGCTCCAGTAAAGCCAGTTAGTGACTGTAAGGCTAGTTTCATCCTGGAAACGAACGTGAATTTGTGGTGAATCAAAGGTTCAAACACCAAGCCCGCGGTCACCCGCACTAAGTTCACTTTTGTTCCCTGATCGAGGATTTTGCGGAATAGCAGGTCATATTATGTGAGCTCGCGGCCTTTCGTCATCAGCAGTTGTTATGGGCGTAGTTATCTTACATTATCAAGTACTGTCTGACGACAGTAGATTATTATTGTTTATTATTAAAAGCTGAGTTTGTGGAAACTCTGCCGTGGAGGACATGTTTTCGCATTGCAGTACTCATGAATCATATCATGAATCATAAGTCCATTGGCTTCTCAACTGTTTCAGATACAGACAACAGTTACTAAAATACTGTACAGTGATGATATTGCGCAATACCACGCTTCTGAATACTTGGGATATTCACGTACCATGGTATTTACACCAGTAACGTTACTTAATGGAAGTACCATGGTGCGTGTCCAAAAAATGAAATACACATACATTAATACATGTTTGCGAGGAATATAGCGCACGAAGCCAACTACAGTGGTCTTCCGCTCAGTAAAACCTGCTATTTAGAGCACAGAGAAAAAGACACCTAAAGGTCAAAGTCATTTTTGGCCCACGTGATCTGTTACAGTATTGGATGCATTTTCTGTCATGGTTTTGCACACTCAGCTATTCCGATGTCAAAGTGGGAATAAATGCAAAAAAGGCCATTTGACACATTTCATTGGTGTTCTAATGGGATGCCTGTACATGTCTGTATTGTGTAATGTTCCTCTGTAGTGCATGAGAGGCTTTAGTGAATGGTTGGGTGAACATAAACGAAACAAACAGGCATTGCAGTCAGTCTAGTTCCACAGTAATAAAAGATATTGAAGCATTTTCCAGGACCTTTGACAAAAATCTTTACAGCTAGTTATTATTAAATATATTTTATAGTTATTATAAAATTGCTTATTTTAGCATTGTATTGTGACAGGCCTCTAAAATTGATTTTCAACATATGGCAGAAGTATATGTCAACAACATCTGGACTGAGGGCAAAGGAGAGAAGAGCCCATGGCGGGATGGCAGAAGGCCTAGAGAGTTTGATGGAAAAATAGTTTGTTAGCTCTAAAATATATGATTGACTGATTTAGAGAATAAATATGTTTTATTAATAATCATATGCATATCTGACAGGCAGGATTTTTTTCTGTTCATGTTTGAATGATGATAATAAATGAGGAGGAGTAAGCCAGAGATGTTTTTGTTTGTTATATTTTAATGTTGATGTTATCGTTCATGTGTTTGGCCCTCAGATGTCTAGCCAGTATCAGCGAAGTGTTCCACTGGAGGTCAGGAGAGCGGATGGGGAGAGAGTCCGCGCCAAACATCCGGATAAAATCCCGGTCAGTCTCACGGTTGGAAATACAATAACAAACAATAATACGTTTCTGTTACATTATTAAGATGGTTTCTTCAGCCAAAAATGAAAACATAAAAGAAGATATTCTGAAGATTGTTGGTAACCAAACAGCTTTGGTGACTGTTCAATTCTATTGTATGGACAAAACAAAATTTGAGGCATTTCCCAAAATATCTTTTTTTATGTTTCACAAAAGAAAGTCAGTCAAAACAGTTTTGGAACGATATGAGAGTGAAAATTCAATTTTCAGAATTTCAGCTAATATTATATTAGGTATTTATTTGTTTGTTTGTCTCCTTAGATAATAGTGGAGAGAGCTGCAAGGTCACGAGCTCCTGAGCTGGACAAAAAGAAATACCTTGTTCCTTCAGACCTCACAGGTGACAACTCTTATTTCATATATGCTCCCCAAAAGAATAACATCTGTAAATTTACAGAGGAAATCAACTCAACTCATGATTGTCCATAAGCATTGTGTAATTTTATGCTGGGATATTAAGGCCTTTTAAATTTTTGGAGAAAGAAATGAAACTGTTTAGAAACCATTAAGTTTTGATCTGACTGAGTTCCTCTCCACACCCTCCCTCTTTTTCGTCCAGTCGGTCAGCTCTGCTTCCTGATCAGACAGCGGGTGTCTATGAGACCGGAAGAAGCGCTCTTCTTTTTCGTTAAAAATTCCCTCCCTCCATCCAGTTCCCCCCTGTCTGCAGTGTATGAGGTAACTCAAGCATCCTTCCTCTTCATTACTGCTGAGTAAGATGCTGAACTTTTTTTAGCATAGGGTGTTCAAAAACAAATTGTGTTTTTAAATGCTAAATTCTTTTTAGGTAATATGCTTAATAAATAAACGAATGTTTAAATAGAAAAAACAGAAAACTTAATATAATTAAATTATATATAGAGAGAGAGAGTACCATTCAAAAGTTTGGATCTGTAAGTCTCTTATGCTCACAAAGGCTGCATTTATGTGATCAAAAATACAGTGTAAAATTTAGTATTGTGAAATGTTATTACAATTTAAAATAGCATTTTTTTTGTTTGAATATATGTTGAAATATATATTATCTTGTGCGTCTTCAGTGACACATGATGCTTCAGAAATCATTCTAATAGATTTGCTGCTCAAGATATTTCTTCTTATTCTCAATGTTGAAAACAGTTGGGCTGCTTAATATTTTTGTGGAAACATTTTTCAGTATTCTTTCATGTTCAAAACAGCAGTTCATTTGAATTATTCTTATTTTTGGTCATTTTGATCAACTGAATGTGTCTTTGCTGAATTCTTTCATGAAAAAGTCTGACCACAATCTTTGAACAGTATATAAACACTTTACTTTTACATTTTAATTCTAAAGTGAAATTAAAAATAACACTACTAAATCATTTGATCTAAATGTATCATCTCCATCTGTGTTTTTAGGAACACCATGAGGAAGATCTGTTCCTGTACATGACATACAGTAATGAGAGTGTTTACGGTGCTTGAGACGGAGGACGAAAGGCCTGGAGAGAAGAGATGGAGAAAGAGAGAGAAAGATGATGCATTATGTTACCACTATTATCCCATGTTCAATACACTGTACCTACAGAGGGCATTGTTCAGTAATGGGAACTAAAGGGTGCTGTTTGTATTTATCAGTATTCGGGGGAAACTACAATGAGATGCATTAAAAAGATTATTAAAGCACTGGCACTTGAGAAGCACTAAAGAGAAAATGGAAGGTCAAAAACCAAAAATAGAGATAAATAAAAAAAAAAAAAAGTAGTAGAGTAAGCAAGTATTCATTTCATCTTTCTCTCCCAGGAGCGCATCATTTGTATTTAATGCAAATAGGTTTTTGTTCTTGTTTTTCTTTCTTTTTTTGTAAAGTATTATCAATAAATTTGTGCATATAATAAACACCTTTCAAAAGTTTACGCTTCTTTTTTTTTCTGTATAAGTTTGTACATCATGTTTACAGCATTTGTTTTAGTACAGATGAGGTTCAGTTAATTGTTATTATTTATACTATTGTCATTATATATACTATTCAGCAATTTTAACGCTTAACGATACAGACACTAGCAACTCATATAAACACTGTTTGATATGTTTTCATTTCTTTTCCTTTAGGATAAGACAGGACTAGTGGTTTAATTCATTCTGACAGTATGAAAAATAGAGAAGTGAAGGATATCGTGGCTACGTGCCGGACTGTAATGAGGAAGTTGCGGGAAAACAACTCATCATGTGTGATGCTCAGAATTATCCTGATGTGAATTCTCATCAGGTCAGCATATTTACAAGTGGCAAGTTTATCAGTTACTGTGTCATTTTTTTCTCGAAAAAGTCGTTGAGACAATAGGAAATTAAATCAGTTTTGCTAAAGAGTTTGCACCTACTGGGACCTCTGACAAGTTAGTTAGGAAAACGAAACTCAAGGGAATTAGCAGGCAGGGAAAAAAGCAATGGAGAGCAAGAAAGAGGCAGAAGTGGAGCTGGAGGAGATTGCAACGGTTGAGGAGGATAAGGAGAAAGATGATCAGAAGAAGGAGACAAAAGGTAAAAGGTTTAATAAAATCTTTCATTTAAGCTGTAACAAAGTTATTAACTGTTGAAGTTTAAAATAGGACTCCTCCCTTCACTTTGGGAGAGGTTGCGTTGTGTGAGCAGAAAATTTCAGTATTCAGTCATTATATACACATTAATACGCTTACTGCTTAGTTTCTTTTCATATTTATTCTTTTCAGCTGCACTTCTTCCAACTGACTTTGCAGCAGAAGACGTAGAAGAAGGGAATATTTACACCACTCTCACCAGTCCATCTGAACATGGCGTGCCCTCTTCAACTCGCTCTTATACAGTCAATAAAGGTAACACAAACTCATTTTCTTAGTACTGCACATTTCAGGCCAATACATAGCTTATAAAGTGAATAAAAATGCCAGGAGTTTGTTGTGTGCACAAGTTGGAATTATGAAAGAGAATTGGGAGTATTCGAACACTTTATCTAAATAATGCTACATTTCTAAAAATGAAGGTTTCAAAAATGGTGTTTTCGCAGTAATGTCATAGGAGAACTATTTTGTGTTGCCTAAAGCACCTGTTAATAAACAGATCATAAAAGAACCACTTTTTTCTTAGTGTAAAGAACATTGTAATAATCTAAAGAACCTTTTTCCACTATAAAGAACCTTTTGTGCATTGGAAAGATTGCATAGATGGTTCTTCATGGAACTATCGATGCCAATAAAGAATCTTTATTTTTAAGGGGGTATATATAATTTCCTTTTTTTATACGTGTATTCCTTTGTATATTCATTGTGTGATGTAAAAATGTGTGATATAGGATCCAGCTGTCTATGGTCTAAAACAGGACAAGTGAAAATGGACAGAAAGAGAAACAAAAACAGATGGAGAAAAAGAACTGATGCAGTGGTCAGTGAGTTAGAGCAAAATATCAAACAAAACAAACATTATTTCTGATCACAAGATAAAAGAAGTAAAAGATGTACGTAAATGGTCTATACTGTAAAAATTCTGCTTAAATTTGAAAAATGTAAAAAATAATATAGCTGTGCTTACGAGAACCAAATTATGATTTTATGATAATGCTACATGCACGCAAGTGACATTATAATAGAACGTAAAAATGTAAACTAACAATATATTAGTACATAAAAATGTCAAATGAAACACAAATAAATATTAGAAATCAATGTTACAAATGTTATAAATGCAGGGACTTCCAGGAATCCCTTTTTTCCAGTGGAATCAAGAATCTTTGTTTTTGCTCACAAAATAAACTTTGCATTGCCTCTTTCCTTCACAAAACTTTTGTGCCAAGTTCCTCTTAAACTTTTTGTGTTCGCCTGAAAAACTTTTGAAGGAACTCATGCTTTTGAGAGCAAGTGCAAAGGCCAATGCAAGCTAATGCAATCTATTTTGGGAGAATGCTAATTATACATTTCCTCCCATCTCATTTTTTTTTCCATCCCCATGTTTCACCATGTTAATTGTCATTGCCAGTCAACTGTCAATTAGGTTTTTACAGCAGCATATTCTTTACTTTTAACATTGTGAGTTGTTATGGTTGTGCTTAGTTATAATCTTAAACGGCTAGTTTACTCTTTTATAGCAGCGTTTCTATCCATTAAATTATAACCCAAGTGGTTTCTCGATCGTTTGAAACATCCGTTACCAAGGCCCGCATAAATTATAGATTGTTCTGTCATTTGAACAGAGTCTTTTGTATGACCATAGCTCATAAAGTAGGCTAAAAAGCATATCTGGGACACAGCTGCATATTTTGCTGTCTCGAGGACAGCGGGTATCTTATTTTGTCCAGAGAGCACTTGAAGGTTTCAGAAGGGCACGCGAGGACACAGAGCCGGTATTGTGTTAGGGAGCGTCGTCGTCAGACCCCCTGTAGTGTGTTAGTGCGCGCATAAAAGAGCAGAGACGCGGTCAAGTGCGCACTAGATTACAAACGCCTGCTGATTACTCCCTGGCCTTCGTCGAACTGAGCCACGGCTTTGCATTAGCAGAAACATGTACGTAAAACTCTGCAATTTCGGCAAGTATACAGAAGGCAAGTCTGAACCGAAACCGCTGCAGCCGGATTCAGGTGATGAATGTTGCGATTGCAAATCTCTTGACTTCCGTTCTCTGACGGTCCATGTAACGACACATGTATCATGTTTTTCTCCAGATACACCAATAGATATTCACCGGAAACTCCGTGTTTACCGCATTGTTTCGCTGGTTCTTTTTGTCATCTGCGTCCTGCTGCTGATCGTGGTCCTTGTGCTGTTTATGAACTGTAAGTATGACCGTCTTTTATATGTACAGTTGGAACCTATAAAATAGGTATTCATTTAACCCTTTTATTGTCGCTCTTTTTTTTGGTCAAAATAGCCTACGCTATAAATAGGCTACCACATCGTTTTGATGCCGGAAACAGTGTAAACAATATCTAAACAAGCAAAATAAACTAACTTAAGGTTTTTAATAATTATAATAATAATAAATAACTATTAAAGACATGGTCCACGTGGTCTTTACAGGGTTTGATTTATGCTACTGAAGAACCACTTATGGCCTTTGGCCTTTCAGTGTGTTATATACGTCTTTACTTTTATTTAGGCTATTTATTTGTAAATTCAATTTGAATGAAAATATTTTACATTTAAAATAACATCTAGGGTTTAATCCTTCACACATACTGTTCTCTATAATATGGAATGGTGCTAAATGCATGGATGTAATCTTTTGCCATATACACATAAACTCTTCATAAACTTGTTCATAAACTAATAGCAGAACAGTACAGAAGCTGCTATATAATACATCGTATTGCAACATTATGAACAACCAAAGGTAAATGAAATTAACCAGGAGAAGGGTCACATTTTTTGCCTGAGTAGTAGTCCAGAGTTCTTAAAAAAAAAAAAAAAAATATGTAATTGTGTTACTGCATAATTGTTGAATTAAAAAACATTTCATTATAATATAGCCATTTTTCTTAAAAGTGGTTTTTAGACCAGATTATGAATTTTTAATAGTTTTTAAGGATCACAAGTGACTACAGTTTTTAGAACAACAGGTGGGTTAAAATTAGTATGAAAAACAATATAGCGTTTACCTTAAGGAAAATGTGACCAAAAAAGATAATTATACAAAATGAAAGGAAGATTCTGAAAACTTCTTACACTAACTTCTTGTTTCAAGATCTCCATCTTACTTTATTATGACTCCACATTACTAAAATAACTGTATGGTATTTTGCCGGAAATGGTGATTGCCATGGTAATTGGTTAATAGAGGATACATTGTTATATTATATTCTGAACAGTGACTGGGAAGCAGCCATGTCAGGAGGTAGAGCAGATTGTCAGCTCTCCACCAGAACAGGAATGCAGCTTGAAGAAATGCCAAGAGTTTCACCAACTGCCTCGTGAGTTTGTGAACAACAAACTTGCGGTTATCTAAAGTTTTAATGTATTTTTGAATTTTTTTTTTTCTGTATAAAACTTTTTACTTCTTCAGTGTTTTCTTGCTTCCCCACCGAAATGTGTGTGTGCAGAGCGCTTGTGCAGTGATTGTGGCAAGGATTGGATGAGGTTCGAGAATACTTGTTACTTCCTGTCTCAAAACCGCCTCACTTGGCAGCAGAGCAGGGAGGAATGCCAGAGGAAGGGAGGAGATCTTGCCGTCATTACTAATGAACGTGTGCAGGTCAGTAAATCTATAAAAACGGTGAAATGAAAACTAAGAGAAGTGATTTATATATTAATGTATTCATGCTTTTCAACTATATCTCATCTCTGCAGATGTATCTGAGTAAGAAAGGGAATTTGCACTACTGGATTGGGCTAAATCATTTGGGTAAAACTGAATGGACATGGATTAACAACACTGCATTGACAGTGAGGTAGGAAAATATTTATGGTTCAAAATGGGCCAGTTGAAAAAAGTTGGGTCGGTTTACGACTTTATTTTTAAGCTGTTTGTAACCAGAAAAATAAAAGACTTTCCAATTTTTTTCCCCCTTTATTTGTTAATTCACATATTCAGTGAATTGTTTAAAAAAAAAAGAATTTTTAAATTATTGATTTGTTTCAGACACATACACACACACACACACACACACACACACACACACATATATATATATATATATATATATATATATATATGAGATTCTGGACAAAACAACTAAATAAATAATTTTGAAAAAGAAGACTGTGTAACCTTAAAAATTAGCAAATAATTTCCTTTTTTCCCCCCTTTTTTTTTTTTTTTACACTTTTCTTCTTTATTTGTTTTTCAAATATTCAGTGAATTGTTAAAAATAAGAAATATTTTTAAATCATTGATTTGTTTTTAGACAAAAAAAACCAAACAAACAAAAAAAACCTTTTTCTCCCTCTAATTCTGGACAAACAACTAAATAAATTAATTTGGAAAAAAAAAAAACTTAACACAAAGAAAAAATAAAAAATAAATACAAATAAAATAAAGAAAAAGAATATTTTAAATAAATAGGGGGAAATGTAGAAAATGTGAAAAATCATTGGGAATTTTTTGCCTAGTTTTTGTTGTTACAGCAGAATAATATAAATAAAATAAGAAATAAGCTCAGGGAGGCACTTGCAAAAAAAAAAAAAAAAATTCCACCTTGTCCTTCAAGCCTCCATAAATAATTTATCACATTGTTACCAATACAAACAAGTAATATAAAATGAAAATATTTGTTGAAATGCGGTTTAGTAGCTGCTGACTGACTATGGTCCTTATGCACATACACAGATATTGGGGAGATATTTCCTTTCCTGGAGAATGTGCCATCCTGGCTGCAAATGACCCACCTGAACGGAGCTGGCGCCCATCTTCCTGCAGTTTATACTTGCAGTACATCTGTCAAAAGATGTAGATGTCCAAACATCATCTACACCCATTGAAATCACATACAGTATATATCTGGAAATCATAACTCAACAAATACTCAAGATAATCATCTATTCTCTAAAGATTCTAGTCAGAAATAGTGAAATTTAGTCTAGCAAAGCTTTTTTTGTACAATGTGCATTATGAAGCATTATAGGTGCAGAAAAAAGCAGTTTTAAAAATATCCTGTTTATTTGTAGTAGAATTGCACTCATTTCTAACTGTACTGATCATGTATACAAAACTTGTTTATTTGCACTAAATATGTCTAATGGTCACACGATAATGTTCTGAATTGCTCGTACTTTCTCTGAAATGTTCTTTTTTTTTTGTATTGCTTCATTGAACTTCACCTTTATATTTAACAATATAGATGGTGCACAGTTCAACTTTGTCTACCCAATACAACATCTATATATTTTCATATTATAACACTAAATAACTCGGAATAATGCAACAGGAACCCTTTAAATATTGGGAATGTCATATCACCCAAACATTAATACTTGATCTTGGGCCATTTTTAGATATACTTGACATCTGGGCTATCTACATTTTCTTCCTTTTCACATTCTATACTCTGCCGAATGAGCTGCCAGCATTTTATTGGTCTCCTCTGGATTCTAGGCTTGTTATTCACAATAAGATTGCTTTGCAGTGGATTATTTCCAGGGTCACTCTTGCCCGTTTCCTCCTTCTCCTTAGCTGGTTCTCCATCCTTTGAGAATGCATTAACGTAGCGTCTCATCTTTTGCACCAATGGGTCATTGCGATCCTCCACTCTGGAATCATGAGATATTGTGAATAAAGAAGGCTAATCAAAATGAGAGTGTTTAGTGATGCTTTTGAATTGGAATTGAGATTCAAGGCATCCTTACCGAAGGTACCAACGTTCTCCAAGGCCAAACGCCAGACCACAGACGCCCAGTCTTGGCCACAAGCGCAGTGGTAACCTCCGTTCCAGCATCAGAGTAGTGGCCACCACCTATGATCAGAGAAACTGATGTTTACCCAGCATGCTTTTAGAACAATTACTGTGGGACTGCACTAGCTACACTACCCACCTGGGTCCTCCAGAGTTCGTCACGTTCCTGGGTGACCCTCCACTGCGTGTCGCTCATCATGGCGATCAGGAGGTTGAACAGGAGGATGTAAGAGAACACACTGAAGCAGATGTGGACACAGTGCACCACTGGATGGGTGTAGAGCGTATGGTCCACTTGCAAATCAATCAGACCGATGCTCAGCTCAAACTGAGTGAAGACGGTGATGGGGAACGAGCGGTATGGCGGTAAAGCTAAAGGTTCTTGAGTCATGTAATAGACCCACAAACCTGAGGAAGTAGACAAGGACGTTTTTTAACGTTACAAGTTCACATATGATATGAGTATCTTTTGATGCAACTAACCAGCAGAGGATCCAATGAGGAAGATAAGGGACAACCACATGAACTTTGTCATATCGCCAAATATCGTCTGCAAAAGAACATCCATACATGTCCATTACAAATCTAGACTGGGTCTACAAACCAACAAGAGTAAGCAAAACACTCCACCTTCTGAATCACAATGACGTAGGGTCCCAGCATCTCAAAACCTCGGGTGAAGTACATGACATTGGACCAGCCGAGAACCAAAGCCCAAGTCATCGGCACAAGCTCTTTTGCCACTCCGGTGGT
The DNA here is from genome assembly GCA_021397915.2 of Tor tambroides. NCBI lineage: Eukaryota > Metazoa > Chordata > Actinopteri > Cypriniformes > Cyprinidae > Tor > Tor tambroides. Next base: position 15,488 of record JAFVLL020034295.1, read on the forward strand.
GCGCAGCACACACAAAATCACAACCAGACTTGCGTAGCTAATTCTGCCAAAGAAATACAAGGAGATGAAGTGTGAGTGAATGCATGCAGTCAAACTTTTTTCATTCAAATGATAGTTAGTTCATGGGGTTTCAAATGTTTTGATGCCAAAGACCTGCCATTTTTTATATGCATACAAATTTATATAAACTATTTATGCTGTCTAACTAGGGCTGTCGCGGTGAAGGAATTTCTCTTGCGGTAATTTTGAGTGGCTCAGTAGCGCGGTATGCGGTATTACTGCACACACACACACACACACACACACACACACACACATATATATATATATATATATATATATACACACATACATAAAATCTGTGTATATGGTTACGATGTAACGAGGTCATGTTCAGAAACCAATGAAACTGAAACTAAATCGCGTTGAAACAGGAAGTGAAGTAAACAGAAGAGAATGACAAAATAACGGTCCACATAACAAAACATAAACCTGACAATAAGATCGTTAGTCTATTGTTAGCCTGATATATATATATATATATATATATATAACAGTTAGTTCTGATCCTCGAATCTGACTGACAAGATACTTTTTCTGTTGATATTTCACCTGCGTGTGGACGGGATGTCAGTCAGTGCAGTTTCATTGTTGCGCCACACGGTGGCGGTAAGGGACTGTCTTTGAGTGGGTCTTAAACCGTTCATTCAACTACACGTTCAAAAACGCTGATTCATTCGAGATATGTAATGAAACACGCTGTTGAAATCATTTTAACTTTGAGGGCCACTTTTAAAGGCTCAGCTGACCAGCAATGCGTCGATGCTAAGACAGATTTCGTTTCCTTGGACATGACAACCTGTTTTCACAAATATACATGACTCAGCCTGAAGGACAGACGCAGGTAACCGCACGCAATCAGTCGATCTCTCTCATTCGCTGTCTGTTTAGGCTTGTTAAGTGCAAATTTACTGAGCCTCTGTACAAATCAGCATGGTACACATTGTTATCATTACTAATATTCAGTATATATCCACTAAGTATAAAACGAAAAGGGCGTAACATTACGAAAAAAAAGAAATATCGCGGTTGCTGCGGTTGTTGCATTCCTCTGCGGTTATGCCCGTCAATAGCGCGGTATTGCGATATTGCGGTTATCGCGACAGCCCTATAGTCTAACTGTTAAAAATATATGACAGTTATTTAACCTTTTATTCATTTGACAAGCTATGAGACCATATATCAGCAATAATGAATTTAATTGATCAAATGTGACAATAAAAACTGTTCTTTTGAACTTTATATTCATCAATGAAACCTGAAAAAAAAGTATCAGAAACTGTTTTTAACATTGATATTAATATCAAAGGGTTCTTGAGCACCAAATCAGCATATTAGAATGATTTCTGAAGAATCGTGGGACACTGAAGATTGGAGTAATGACTCCTGAAAATTCCACTTTGCCAGGAATAAATTACACTTTTAAAATATGTCAAAATATGAACTTACAAAGTGACGTGGAAGGGTCCTCCAAGCGCAGACTGTCCAAAATAGCGTTTAGCTCCCACTCTCAAAATACTGGGAATCTGAAAATAATTCATTATAAGGAGTGTTTTGGCATAATACAAAATAATATTTTACATGTTATTACATAATGTTTCTAATGTCAGACAAAATTTTGCTGACCTCTATCAGCAGAATAATGATGGCTCCTATGACACTGATAATTTCTCCAACTAAACGCAGGTGATCTTTATAGGTCTGATAGCTCTCCTAAACATACAAAAAGACACTAAGTTCTTGCAGACAAATATAAAAGTGCTCTGATACACAGAAACATAAAAATAATAATGTTTCACACCGTCAAGCTTTTCTGCACTTTAATGGTTTTGTCGTTGTCTGCTTTGGTGTAATTCTCAGGAATGTCCTTCAGGGGGCGGTTTATACAACACAAAGTGAATATGCTGATATACAGCAGGTACACCAGCATCAATAACCTGCGAAAAGATCAACAGAGCAACATCATCAGTGCGACTGAAATCATAAACATTGTTTCATAGCACATCACTGCTTTCAAAGTGAAATATTTTTTCTGATAGAGTCAGAAAAAATGCTAAATATGTGGGAAAGCTTGAAGCTATTGAAGAGTCAGCTGAAGAAATACAGGTACAACATATTATAAAGTTCCTTTAAACCGCATATATGTCATATTACCCAACATTTTAGACATAATTATATCAACTCTTCTGTTTATGATATTACATTTAGACCCTAGATTATATATCTTATTATATATAAAAGATAAATGTGACCCTGGACCACAAAACCAGTCATAAGGGTCAATTTTTCGAAATTGAGATTTATACATCATCTGAAATCTGAATAAATAATCTTTCCATTGATGTATGGTTTGTTAGGATCGGACAATATTTGGCCGAGATATAATTATTTGAAAATCTGGAATTTGAGGGTGCAAAAAAATCTGAATATTGAGAAAATCGCCTTTAAAGTTGTCCAAATGAAGTCCTTAGCAATGCATATTACTAATCAAAAATGAAGTTTTGATATATTTACGGTAGAAAATTTACAAAATATCTTCATGGAACATGATCTTTACTTAATATCCTAAAGATTTTTGGCATAAAAGAAAAATCAATCATTTTGATACATACAATGTATTTTTGGCTATTGCTATAAATATACCCCAGCGACTTAAGACTGGTTTTGTGGTCCAGGGTCACAAATGTATAATATAATATAATATAATTTTTTTTTTTACCATAAAATGTAATTAATTGACCTAAAAACAGACAAACCAGTTGCCTTCATTTTTTTGTACTTTTTTTTTTTAAATGAACACTAAAAATCTGAATTTCGTGGATTGCAAGGTCAAAGAAATTTAATAAATGCAGCTGCAAATATTTGTAGTTTATTAATGAACTAAAAATAATAACTAAACTAAATGCTGTTTCTTATAGCATGTGATAGTAAGGCACCTGAAGTAATGTTTCCCATACAGATTCCACTTCAGTCTGACAAGCTGTCGAACTGGAGTCAACTCAAGAATCCTTCTGGCCTGAGACAATAGAGGACACTTTCTTAAGAGATGAACTAAGAAAAGCCCAGCTACAGCAATTTGATTGAATCTGTTACTACTGATGATTTTTATCATCTCTATTAATGTTTACAAGTGCAGTATGCCGTAATGTGTCCTGCACACATTTACACACCTCTCTCTTCTGACTGCTGACTATGATCTCAAGCACTGAGAGGTCATCCTCCCTGGAGTCAATCTCAGTGAGGTCATAAAGATTGGAAGACAATGGTCCCAGACTCCACTGAATAATGCGTCTGCGGTTAACCAAGTGCTGGAAGGCCTGTGCAACATCACAAAAGCATTAAATGCTGCAAAATGTTACTACGCAATTCTGTTCTAGATAAAGACGCATGTTTTTGGAAGAGGTGCATGTAAAGATCTCTCTCTCTCTTACCACGAGGTTGCCCTCCTTCGCAGCGAATTTGAACGGTGTGAGGCCTCTGTAGTTGGGTACCATGTCTAGAGGGACAGAGGGGTCCAGATCTGCATCTTGTGACATCAGCAGATCAAAAACCTGACATGCAGTTGTTTTATTAGGCTGCAGAACCAACAGATGAAGAACGGTATTACCTGTTCATGAGCGAGAGAAAGAGTTACAACCACAGATGCAGATAGAAATATCACATTGTGAGTAAAAGGTTACTTATTCCTCTTACCCAGGGAATCCTGGGCCCTGACATTAGCCCCAGCTTTTATCAGCATGGCTATAATTTCTTCATTACCCACACAGCTCGCAAATGCCAGGATGTGCTCACCTACAGTCACACAATTTATTTATTTATGTCATAGTCATGGGAAACTACACCTCTCCTGATGCTCATCCACATCCATAACTATTAAAATAATCAGATTTTTTTTAAAAATCATTAATAGAATAAAACATCCATCTCACCGAAGTACATAAGTCCTCCTCTTCTTTTGCGGAAGTACATGCCTGTGACCCTGGGTGTTGCCACATCACCTCCTCTTGCTATCAACTCCCTGACCAAGTTAACATTCTGGTTAACAGCAGCAATGTGAAGGGCAGTTAAACCTGTCAATCACAGCATACATTCATGAGACCTACAAAGAGTTATTAAATTGCATAAAATGAGGTGGTTTTGTTTTTTAAATAAAGACCTTGGTAGAGTTCAGAGGTCATGGGCTCGTTGATGAGCTCCGGCGCTCCTTCCATCAACGCCACAGCCGCATCCAAATTATCATTCATCGCTGCAACATGCAGAGCCGTCTCTCCAAGTTCACCTAGAATGCAAACCAATGCCAGATGCACATTCTATTCTGGATTTGTCATTTAGTGTGCCAGTAAATAATGGAAAAAAGTGGTTTACCTCTCTCAAAGATATTTGTAGATGAACAGTCAAGCAGTTTCTTAATACAGGCTGCATTATTCTCCTTAGTGGCAGAAAACAGGGGGATGTCATTGACTCTGCAGAACATAAAGAGACATGACTACAACCATAAATGGGAGCTGAAATCAGGACAGGTTATGTTTGCAAGGCAGCAGCACTGTTTCCTTTCTTATTGTACTTAATCTCTGCACATATTTCTGTAATTATTTCAGTCGCTGTTAAAATGTTTTGTAGGCAATTTAATTTTCTGTTTGGTTTATATAAATGTTATAATTTTAAGCTATTTAAGACTAAACTTAAATCTCCCTTTGACTTACATTGTTAAATTATTCCACTGCAAAGTTGGCACAGAAGCAGCTAGCCTATACGATTTTAAAGCATAGCCATGACAAAATGTGTTCATTTACACAGAACCAAAGTCTAAAACCTAAACTTACAAGCACAATATTCTTTTCCTAGCAATTCCTTGTTGAAATTAAAAAAAAAAAATGTAGTTTGTATTTTATTATATTGAATAATTCTTTACTTTTTGTTCTGAGTGAGGAAGGTCTCATCCAACATTTCGTTCCATCCTTTTCTATGCTGAAGGCGGAACTTGAGTTGGCTCCACCAATGGTTTATCTCCCCTGCAGCAGTTCTGGAGATGGCTGGTGACATGGCTTCTGGTGGAGTTTCAGACCAAAAAGACTGACAAGAAGAAATCGACATTGTCAAATAAGTTAGACCACAGAAAAAAGCGATTTTCAGAAACATTCTTAGAAATTTCTGCACAGTCTTTAAATTACCCTGCGGATGAAGTTCTCATCAGCATGTTCGACATTTTATTATAAAATCAGTATCTAGTTTATCTTAATAATTAAAAATATCATTTAAAAGTAACAGTTCTTTTTAAAACTATTACACAAACTTAGATGACTTATGTACATTATCTAACCCTTAAGTTCATTTTGTTGATGTAAATTAATGTATTTATGATTATTCAAAATCTTATTTTATATTTAAAATATTCATATATTTTACCAGTGATGAGAATAACGGCGTTATAAATAATGGGCGTTATTTTTTCTAGTAACGAGTAATCAAACTAATTACTGTTTCCCCGTTACAACGCCGTTACCGTTACTTACAATAAAATGCTGCGTTACTATAATTTATTATAATATTATTATAATTTTATTTTTCATCTGAATGCGCAGTGTGCAGTAACTGTATTTGACGTACCGTAAACTCTAGTGTGAAGCTGAAGGCGCACGACTCGCCGTCGCTTTCTCACACACACTCAAAGAAAGATACAGAGAATTGATGCGCTACATGTAAACGATATTCTTTGTTGTATTTTCCTGTCAAAATAATCGAGTTCCTTTGGAATTTTTTTAAGAACTGCCGGTTTCTCTGGTAGTGGGCGGAACTAATGTGCAATCTCATTGGCTGGCCCTCACCTATTGTCGTCCCTGTTTTGATTTCAGCAAATCAATTCGAGCGAACGCAGACAACGTGGTTAATATTCATGAACCCAGCAGCTCATTAATTAATAATGCGTTTTATATTGTTATTAGTAGTAGAATTCCTAGTAGTTTTGTTATCTTATTATTATTTTTAGTTTTTTCCCCCTTTTTTTATAGAAACACTAAATGACAAACAATATCTTAAGCACCACCACCAGTCCTAAGTTCAGTCAACATGACAAATATGCATTCATACATGGTTATTCTAATTACTAAAGTTCTATCATCTTATAATGCTAAATTATCATAATATCATATTATAATACTGACTGATGCTAAGTGTCAGATATTTATATTGAATTTGATAGGTGTCTCTCACATTGTCCCACAGAAACATTAAAATTAGTGTAGATTAATGTACAATGTTTTATAATAATAATTTATTCCATTTAGTGTCCATTTCATTCATTAAACATATTCAGTGGTGGACTTAGTGATTTGGGGGCCCTAAGCAAATTTTTAACCCTAACACATGTGTCCTTTTATGCTTAACCCTTATTTTGCTCACTCGCTCTAGTTTATAGTTTATTTATCCTTTCAAATCCAGTAATTAGTCAACCTGATGCTGTTCTAAAGCCAAATTAGGCTACCTTATTTTTTTCGGATCACAAAAGATGACCTTATCCAAAAAAAAAAAATGCTTGCGCTTGTCTGTTTAATAAACTTTTCCAGTCCTTTTGCAAACATAAAATTATCCCATGCAGCTCATTCCATATTCCAGGTGTTCTGAAGGCATACAATAGGGTTTGCCTAGAAACAATTCGAAAATGTTATCTATTACTAAGTGAAAATCTCCAGTCATTGCATTTATACGAGTAGGCCTACGTGGCAGTTCGCGCCGCGAAAGCACACAAGATATCAGGATAAACAAAATCGTGACTTGAAACCATACTTTCTTTACTGAGGTGAATATCTCTGTTCTGAGACAGTATTATACAGCCTAGAATGCGCCCTCATATAATCAATAAAAGCTGTCACTCACTTCATCTCACGATGTTCCGTTAATAAGCTCTACACTGCACAATGAATCTCTTATTTACATCGTATCTACACTTTGTTATAATGAGATGATTGTCGAGCTTGCAGAACTCAGCACTTGACAAAAACTCAGCATTTTGAGCGGTGAGTGGATTCTAACTTAAACACTTCTGGTCATTGTGTTCAAGAAATCAGCGGATATGTCTGCGATTGGCTACATTGCTCAACGCTGCAAATATGTTTTGCCAATATCAGATGGGGCCCTCCGATTCCCCAGGGCACCAAGCGGCCGCTTACCTCGCTTATTGTTTAAGTCCGCCCCTGAACATATTTAATATTGGGGGCATTCAAGTTATTTGACATACTGGGACTTTAAAAAGAAAAAGAAAAAAAGTAACGCAATAGTTACTTTCCCTGGTAATTAGTTACTTTTATAATGATGTAACTCAGTTAGTAACTCAGTTACTATTTGTGAGAAGTAACTAGTAACTATAACTAATTACTTTTTTAAAGTAACGTGCCCAACGCTGTATTTTACTACTACTATTACTACAACTTCTACTATTTTTAGTATTATTTTTGACTAGAATTTGACATATGAAGCACATTTCTAGGTTAACATTATTCTTCTTCCACATTTTTTTTTTAAATGCAGAAAAACAGCCACTATCAACTTTCAAAACATAGCAATCAATTATATATGCACTTGCTACAATGCTGTACCAAAGATGCCAGCATTCAAAGCAATATTCACCTACCTTACAAAAATCCTTAATATGTTATTCCAGTGTTATTTTAGTAACTGATGTACAGCATGTTTGTTTGACTGTCAGTGGACAATACAAAGCTAAGCAGTCTGACATCAGTATTTATACTTATAGCTGAGTCTGGAAAGGAGGGTGGAGGACGTCACACAGGTGGACAGTAGAAAAGGATCCAGAGAGTTTTAAGTGACCCAATGTAGTTTGGGACCAATTGGGACAGTCATATTAAACAGGCTACTTGTGTTTGTAGTTAGCCTAATATAGCCTAATGTTAACAACTTAATTACTAACTTTGAATCTTATTAAAGATGTGCTACTTTCTTACTAATTGTTGTTTTATTATTTTACATAAGTGATTTATTTAAACATGATTTGTTCTAAAGTGGACATAGATGGGCTTTCTTCTCTATGTACCTCTATGGAGTTGCGAGATTGGTCCGTGGTCCATATTTTTCGGTTCTCACCCATCATCTTTCACTGCCTGAAACAAAACCATATCAGTCAACATTTTTGAAAACACTGTGTCAGATAAATGTACAGCAAACCTGTCCCAAACCAGCTGACGGATACCAGGATGTTCCAGATGAGTCGAAACGACCTTCATTGGCCGGAACATTTACCTTTATGGAAGCGCGGTAGGTTTTGAGGTCCAGGGCCCAACGTCCGATAAACAAGCGTTTGTTCTCCTCCTCTGAACGCTAACACTGGATCATTCAGTCCTAAATCCGCTAAAAACCAAAGAGTCTTCCCCTTTAAAAGCCAGCAACAGACTACAAGACTGCTTCTCAGTAATGTGGTGAAGGACTGGTCAGACAGATACCACCACACTAGGTCAAGACATAAACCGGTTTTCAAGATTATTTCGTAATTGTATTCACGTCTTTCAACGTAACAGGACTGACCACTTAACGTTAGCCTATGTTATGCTCCACTAAAGGTCGCCTCATGATGTTTTGCACGTCGTTCCAAGATGTTTAGCTACTTGTAGTAAACTACCAAAAAATCTGTCGAGCTGTCTGAACGAGCGAAACACATCAGGTCTAGTTTAACGTAACATACCATGTACGACGTTATTAACCGTCGAGTAGTTTCACGGACAAAAAATGTGTCGGGGTTTTTTTTTTTTTTTGTTTGTTTTGTTTTGTTATATTCTTTTAATCTAACCAGTGACATTTGTGACTAAAATTCAGCTTGAAGAATCGAAATCTTTCTTAAATAACTTAAGAAAAAAAAAAGTATTTACACAAAGTTGCCTATGGCAATGGCTAGCCTTTGCTATAACTGCTTTAATTAACAAACAAACAAATAGCCTAAGTGAATACATAAAATGTTACTTTATCGTTTGCAGCTTTCAATTAGGTGTTGAGGAATTTTAGATTATGCAGTTTTATGGTTACAATTGTTACCATGTGAGGAAAAATTCCAGCACTACTTGCAATAAAGGGAAATTTATTATAACAATACCAACGCGTTTCGGCCTAAGAACCTTCCTCAGGGTATAATACACACACATTCTATACAAACATTTAAAAGGCACATCTCCATATAGGATTGCACATTTACAAATTAGCAACAGCTAATAAGCTTAACTCAAGTCATCACACTAATTAAAAGAAATTAACTATCAGCAGAAAGTAAATCACCCAATCAGAGCAACACATATCAGAAAACACACACTGGAAAAACACACATAAAACCACCATCATAGAAATTCTTTAAGGGAAAAATCCTCATCCATACCTTTTGGAAACAAACTTTTCAAATAAAAAATACAATTGTTACCATAAATAGCCTAAAACACATTTTTACTGAGATTTTTAAAACATTTTTAGAAAATGCATGCAGCTGCTAGCATTTCTGGGAAAAATTAGGAATTAAGAGGACATTATATGCAATAACATCAGAGAGTGGCTGTCTAATATAGGGTAATTTTAGGCATAATACATAGTGGTCAAACACCAGAGACCTAAAAAAACAAGGCCTAATTGTATGTTTACAACACAAAGAAGAAATATGTGTTTTGTTTAACCAAGAGAACCATGTTGGTGAATATTCATCAGTGAAGTATCAACACTGAATGTATACATTCGCGAAAGTTTTACATTTAGCTAAATGTTAACTAGTGTAAAGGACTGGTTTCAGGTGATTTTGGATGGTGTGAACGACAAATGAGGGTCTTTGATGGTCAGGTACATGAGTCATATCGATTGGTCAAAAGTGTTTTAAATGGCATGTAAAAGGCTCAGAAACGCAGCATGGGATACTATCTATAGAATGTTAGTTTGACCGCATATTGTGAAGTAATGGATGTTTTTTTCTCCCTTCCAGTTGACTCAGTCATGTGTTGTTTTGCATTAAAAAGCACATATTTGCTGTGTGTTATTTTAGCGCTTCAAAGAATAGCCTAATACCCAAGGCATGTGTTTTACTTTGACTTCTTTTGGGAGTTACAGCACCTTGTGTTGTTTTTTTTTTATGTTAAGGTGTTGTAAGATTTCCATGTGCAAATTATTGTGTATGATTTCATCCTGCCTACCACAAATGATTGCAAACAACTTATTTTGTTGCAATAATTTCATGGACAGTTTCAGTTAAGTTCACCAGGGTCAGAGTGTAGCAGGAATGCAGAGTTTTGGTCATTTTTGCACCTGGAATAATGCAATTCTTTGCAGAATGCTTTTCACTAACCTATATGCTACAGTGTGTGTGATGCTGTCACAGCAAGTTTTTACAATAATTAGCAGCAATTCACAGTGTAGCACTTGTTTAGTGACCAAAACAAGTGGGTGTGCATGTTTTTTTTTTGCCACATATAAGGGTAGTTGAGGCATAATGTGTAATTTTTTTAATGTTTTTAAGTGCTGTGAATATATTTTGAAAATATTTTTACGTTTTAAGTTGCTAAATATTCTTATGGAATATAAATTATTCTTTGATGAATAGAAAGTGCAGTTTAGTTGACACACACACACACACACGCATATACATTATATATATAATGTAGTCTCTCAAAATATATGCATGCATAATTATAATTATACAAATTAGCAAAATGTTGTTTAAAACAACTTTAGATGGCATATTAACATGACACAGCAGAAATAGCTGCACGTTTTAACTTTCATTTAAAATGGTTATTTTGTGTATGTGTGGACTTTGTGTTCATTATCCCTATCAGATCACAGATCATACTCTGATCTCATACTGAGAATCTCGTCCACTTCCAAGTAAAGCTGACGCACACTGATCAGTGTCTGATATGTGTCATGCTGCTGACTCTGTGCTGTTCATGGGAAACAAGAAGGACATTTCAGCAATGTGATGAGTACAGACTTTTTTGTGGTTCAAGATCATGTAAACAAATACAGTAGGCATCTTTAAACAAAATCATATATATTTTACAAATTTGGACAGTAGTGGAACAGTGGTGAACAACTGTACAATCAAACAGATTCAAATTTACATCCACATGATCATACACTCCCTTTTTACAGTTTTTTTTACACAGACATCCATTCAGATTTTTTTTCAGCAGCACCAAACAGTTTATCCGTACTGTAAATCTGTCACACATACACACACACACACAATACACAAGGAGCACATCTCTCTCTCTTTCACTTCACCCAGCAATTGTAATCACATTTACTGTAACACCTACTTCACAATGCTCATATATTACAGTGTGACTTTATGCTACATTGTTTCAGGGGTGAAATAGTCTTTTACAGGAACACGCCTGCTCGTGGACAGGACTAGGGTTGGTGGCAGGAAACTGGTTCACAGGTGAGATGATGGAACATCACAGGTAAGCAGTGAACTACTGTGGCCGCAGTGTAGTGATACTCGCAAAATGCAACAACTTTACCATTTGTGTGTCTGAATAACTTGCTGTACGTATTGTATGATTCTACAATACTTTATACACCTGTACATAAAGCATACAGAGCAAAATTATTTTTCTTTATGATAATTATTTGTTTGGTTTTCCAGTAAAAATAACATCCATAAAACTAAATAAATTTACTCAAAAAGCATATTATGTTTGTTTTTTTTTGATATGACTTGGGAAAATATTACTTTTATACTATTTGCACCATTGCCAAATAGTTTGGGGTCAGTAAGATTTTTGTTATTAAATTGATCAAAAGTGACACTAAACAAGAGATACTGAGAGACTACACTGTTGAAAAGTTAGGGGTCAGTAAGAATTGTTTTTTTGACAGAACTCTCAATATTTCAAACTAATTAGTATATAGTATAAAAATTATATATCAAATAAATGTTGTTCTTTTGAACGTTCTATTCATCTAAGAATTCCAAAAACAAAAACGATCACAGTTTTCACAAAAATATTAAGCATCGTCAACTGTTTTCAACATTAATAATAACAGGAAATGTTTCTTGATCACCAAATCAGCATAACAGAAAGATTTCTGAAGGATCATGTGACACTGGAGACTGAAGGATTGGCTGCTGAAAATACAGCATTTGTTTTAATTGTGATAATATTTTACAATATTACTGTTTTTACTGTATTTCTGATCTTGGTTAGCAAAAGAGACTTCTTTCAAAAACATTTAAATCTCACTGGCCCCAAACCTTTGTTCAGTAGTGTGTATTTTCTGAAAACAATATTAACACATCCTTAAAAAAAAACTTGATAAGCTCTCAGCAAATTTGAGATATTTTTACTGGAAAGCAAGGCAAAATACTTATTATAAACATGACTTTTAGAAGCGTTTTTATGTGGGTTCAGTTTATCGATCAATATGAGTATTGTTTGGTTGTGTAGTTAAAAATAAAACATCTAGTGCCCTTGACCACACATGCCAACAAAGACATAACAGTCAGTTACCGTCCATTTAAAGTCTCTGATTGTCCTTGCAACTGATTGTGAAGGAGCTTTCTTTTTGTGTTCTTAAGGCTCAAGTTCATACTGAATGCCAGTAAGTAATGAACTGATAAGAAAGTGAGAGGTAGTGCAACACTGAAGGAGGGAGTGAGCGAAAGAAGAATATGGAAGACAACAGGTCAGCAGGGAAGGGTGGGACAGATGGGCAAATAATTCATAATAAAAATCTTCTTTTTCACTCAAGGCTTTTTTTGTCATCCTCATCTCTATTCCAGTGTTCTTGTGGGCGGCAACAGGCTGTGGACTAGATCTCCCAGCATGCACTGCTGTGTCAACACAATGTGGGAAGCATCAGACCTCCACGTGTCCCTGAGTGAGGTGTGTCCTGAGCTGCTTAGCTGCATTTACGATCTTTCGCTGATGACCGAGCAGATTCACTCCTAGAGCCTGAACATCCCTGAGAGAAAAGCCATGCATTATATTCACAGCACTCACAGAAATTTTGATTTATTTCTGAAATAATTTACAAAAAAGAAATTCCTCTGTTATGTATGAATATGTTGGACAAACTAATATAAAAAGCATGTTACAACTTACTCCATTGTGAGCATGCTCACTCTTTCCAGACTGTGGTACTGCGCTCTCTCAAACGCATCCTTATACCGGTCCATCTTTAGAGCTGTCAGCCAATCACCGACTGTTGTCACTGTTGAGAGGTCAGTAGGGGTGGGGCTTAAGAGTGGCTGGGTGGGACTAAGAAAGAGGAGAATATTTTAAAAGATGAAACACAATATTACCTGTTAATATAAGGTGTAACTTGAGTAACTCACCGGCTGTGTTCGGCCTTCAGGGAGGCAGGGTGGCGTATGAGACGGTCAAGAGACGACAGGAGAGAATCAAAGCCTGGCCGGTCCTGTCTGTCGGCCTGCCAGCACTGCAGCATCAGAGAGTGAAGAGCTGGCGGACAACCGTTTGGAGCGGGTAAACGGTACTGATCCACCACTGCCTTCATCACCTAGAGACAGAGAGAGAGGATAAACACATTCTACAGCCTGGTTTAATTAAAGTCTTTGGTCACTGTAATATAACTTGAGTCAAAAATTGTGGATACCAATCATGCAAGATACCAGAATGTTACTATGGTTACCATGCTGTCAGTCATCACAATTTCGGTAGTGTTTCATGTTTTGTACACACATGGAATGATAATTCAGGGTTTTCACTCCTGTATTTAAATACAGTTGTCACTCCTGAAATTTTATAGTGTGTATGTGGCCTTAATGAAGTGTTTAATTGCATAAGACAAGAGAAATACAAAAGAAGGGAGCAGACAAATGATTTGGAGGAAAAGGGAACTGAAAAACATTACGAACTGAGTTAGAAAAGAGGAATAAGATGGGAAAAAAACATTTAGTAAGATGTTTGCACAATGCAAATGTTTTATATCATAATTGCGTCATTCACTTCACAGGGTTTTAGTTAAAAAATGTTCAAATACTCTGCAAATCAAAGTCTTAGTGCTGGGTGCTTGGTTCATGTCGTAGAGCTCTTTTTTGAATCATTTTTTGAAATCCCTATGAAGAAAAAGAATGGGAAAAATACTTCCAGATTCAAAGCAGCTGAAAAACTAGGCTTTTAATGTTGTACTATTTAGTCAACATGTGAATATACACTCATTTAGGTCATTAAATTTCTAGCTGTTGGCTAGAAACTAAAAACTTTTAGAGAGAAACTCTTCTAAAAAATACTGTAAAATCTGCTAAATGTCACACTCCCACAGTACTGCAGCAAACTTTAAACCTCAAGCAGTGATTTGCACACACACAAACATACGCACACTGTTTTTCATTTTTTTCTGGGGATATTCCATAGGTGTAATGGTTTTTATTCTGTACAAACACTTGATATATGATTTATAAGTTGTTTTCGTAATGGGGACCAAAAAAAAAAGTCCCCACAAGGTCAAAATTTACATTTGGTCCTCATAATGTAGGGAATACCAGGTAAACACACAGACCCACACACACAAACTGTACTATACTGTGTTTTGTTTATGCAACTGCTCATGAAAGATTCTAATAGCTCCCTCTAGTGTACATTTGGTTCATTTAATTGCTTTGTCACTGCATGGGATGTAAAGCAAGTATGGTTCATAATGCTCACCTCTTGGTTGCTCATGTCCCAGTATGGACGTTCTCCATATGACATGACCTCCCACATGAGTATCCCAAAACTCCAGACGTCACTTGCTGAACTGAATTTACGATGCTGGAACGCTTCAGGAGCTGTCCACCGCACAGGGATCTTACTGCCCTGAAAGACAGAGGGAATAATTCAATCAAACTCAATGATAACACAAAAAAACTCAGAGAACTGAAAATGAAATGAATTTACATACATCCATTTAAATAGAGTTTTGTACATTTAAAGAAATCTTCCCATAACGCACCAGTGAAGCAGTGTAGGTGGGCATGTTGTGGTCCAGACCCCTCATTAAACGCGACAGGCCGAAGTCAGACACCTTACAAACCAGGTTTGCATTCACCAGGACGTTCCGGGCAGCGAGGTCTCGATGGACAAAATTCCTCTCTGAAAGATAACGCATTCCAGCTCCAACACCTCTCACCATGCCTACCAGCTGCAACACGCTGAACTGATCCTCGTTTTCCTTAAAACAACAAAAAAAATACAAATTTATGAATATGCATTTTTAATTTAATGTATTTTTCATACACGTTTAATGTCATTTTAAATAATGTAATATTATACAGAGAAAATGATTTATTTATTTTTAAATACTCCATTAAATCTGTGATCATTTAATTTAACTTTTATTTTTAGTTTACGTTTTACATTGTAATATTATAATAACATAATACTAATACATCTCATCCTGAAAAAGGCATTAGGGCGCTGTCAAACTCTGTGATAATTTAACTTAACTTTCATCTGGTCCTTTTCTAAATAATATTTTAGAATTTTACAATGATATATAATACAATAATTTGTTTCATTTTAATCAATAAAAAATTTAATAGAATTAAATTTAACATCTTTCCATTCCAAGGCCATTCTCTGTGATAATTTATTATTAATTTATTAATAATATGTGACTCTGGACCACAAAACAAGTCATAAGGGTCAGTGTTTTGAAATTGAGATTTATAAATGATCTGAAAGCTGAATAAATAAGCTTTCCATTGATGTATAGGATAATATTTGGCCGAGATACAACTATTTGAAAATCCGGAATCTGAGGGTGCAAATAAATCAAAATATTGAGAAAATCACCTTTAAAGTTGCCCAAATGAGGTCCTTAGCAATGCATATTTCTAATCAAAAATTAAGTTTTGATATATTTACGGTAGGAAATTTACAAAATATCTTCATGGAGCATGATCTTTACTTAATATCCTAATGATTTTTGGCATAAAAGAAAAATGGATAATTTTGACCCATACAATGTATTGTTGGCTATTGCTACAAATATAACCGTGCGACTTAAGACTGGTTTTGTGCTCCAGAGTTACATATATGATAATATAAAAATGTATAATCATTTATTTCTTTTAAATAAATAAATAATTTAATAGAATGTAACATCATGTAATTTGCTCTTACCCTGAGAAAGGCATCCAGGGGGCCATTCTCCATAAACTCTGTGATGATCCGTTCAGGAGGGGTGTGAGTGATCACACCTTCTAGTTTGAGTACATTGGGGTGATCAAATTGGCCAAGGACTCCGGCCTCACTGAGAAACACATTCTTCTCACGGTCTGTCACTCCCCAACGCAAAGTCTTCACCGCAACCAGCATCTCTCTACGACCTAGTGGCCTGTACCGGCCACGGGACACCTCCCCAAACTGAGCTAGAAAGAGAAATCCAATTATTAGAGTGTTCTGAAGTTTTAAAAAAAGTCCATAATGCTTGTTTTATCTGATTTATACACTTTGTATAAAGCTGTTGTTATCCTGCCTCTGCAAAATCAACAAACTTATACTCCTACTAACCAGCACCAATGACCTCTTCGATCTTTAGGTGCGCAGGGTCGATTTCTCGTGCAAATTCTTTGACCGCCTCACTGGGGTCTTCGTAAGTAGAGGGGTCTACGTAATATTTCACCCCACCTGAATGAATAACAACATCCACATTATGTTTAATCCACCACACAGACCATCTAATGATTGGTTCTGTCACAAATATGCTGCCAGGCGGCTCAAGTTGTCAGGCGGAATAAAGTAATACCACAAATATGTACACCACAGTCAGGACTACAAACATAAAAACTACTGACACGGCACATTTATCATCCTTTGTCAAAATAGCAAAATTCTCACAAGCCCCTCTTAATTGTGGTGTAGACATAGTACTTTACTGAATCATAGTTATTACATAATAGCAATAATTACAAAGCAGTCTGAATGCAGCCCACTTGAGAAGATGAAGATATAATGTACGTGTAGTGACTGTTGGAGAAATGTACTCAAATATGCACTGCGGTTCACATATAAAGCTCTCACCTCTGTTGCTGATGTATCTCTGCAGTCTGTCGCTATAAGGGCTTTCTCTTCTTTTACTAGTGGAAAAAGGCCGAATAACAAAAGACACAATGACAGTGATATTTTTTATTTACATATATTGCACAATAGCTGAGGTAAAGAATTTTGATGTACATACCTTCGAAACACAAACACAATGATGATTGCAATCACAACCAATAGAAACGCTGCTCCGCCCATTATCGATCCAATCATAAGAGGCAGGCGATTTTGAATCTGCTTTGACTGTTCCTCTACAAAGTGACAAAATGGCAATACCAAATTAAATTAAAGAAAAATAATAAATGAAAATATAAATATTATATGCACACACACAACTGTTCAAAAGTTTGAGATCGGTATGATTTTTATTTTAAATAAAGGATCTTATGCTCACTATTTGATCAAAAATAACACATAAACAGTAATATGGTTGAATATATGACATATTTTTACAATTTCAAATGAAAGTTTTCTATTTGAAGTCTTTACTGTCACTTTTGGCCAACTGAATGCAGCCTTGCTGAATAATTTCTTAAATAAATTAAAAAAAAAACACTGGCCCCATTTGAACAGTAGTGTCAAAATATCAGAATTTAATCTGAATTGATTTTAGAAATGATGAGTTGTTAATTGTTCGCATATGATAACATTAGGATGCTGTGAAATTTGTTATGGAGATACTTTAAGCAAATAATTTGTCATAGGAGTTTGTCTGACAAAAAAGTTGGAAATCTCTGAATTACTGTATATTTACATAAACATTGGTCCTTTGCTTATGAACAAGTAGCATTTGGTACTGAAGCATTAAAGAGAAACTGCATCCCTTATTGTACAAATGAAAAGAAACAATGAACTCTAACGAGCATAATGAGTTATTATCCTGTAAGGTGCAATTTTTCTAAATGTAAAGCTTGAAGAGACCATTGTTCCTGAGACTACACTGCGAATTGAATAGCATGCTTTCATATGTGTTGGCTAGAACGCTAAATTATGTGTGACATGCTGTATTCTTGGCCTACCCATTGCTAGAGTGCTGAAGTAGATCGTGTGGCTGTAGGGTCCGTAGCCTCTCTCATTCCGGGCACGGATCTGGAAGGCATAGATGGAGCCTGGAATCAGACCTCCAACTGTCACTGTGTTGGTTTCACTGAACACGCTCATAGCACTGTCCTCATCAGACCCCTGCCAGAGAGACAAAGCAGAACATGACACCATCTATTTACACAATCATTACACAATGTTTTATATTGATGTTAAGGGACAGTTCACCTAAAAATCATTTACTCACCCTCATATCGTTTCCAGTGCTATTTTAGTATATTTATATACTGATCACACTTTTCCATGCAATTCTAAATGGACAGCTTACCCCAAATATGAAAATTATGTCATTATTTACTAACCAGTATATCGGTTAAGGTGTTCGTTAAGTATTTTTTATATAGTATTTTTTAATATTTTAAGTTAGCTTTTATTTTTACATTTTCAGTTTTCATTTTAATTTTGTGCTTTTGTCATTTTTTATGTGTCTATTTAGCTTGCGTTTAGTTTAAGTTTGATCAATTGTAGTACTTAGTTACTTTTACGTGTAAGTGTAGCTTAAACTAAGTTTTTCATCTAATAATTATATTTTATTTTAATTTAGCTTCATTGCCATGACCAAAAACAATGTTTAATAGTTTTAGCTTTAGTCAACAATAAAAACACTGGTTGATTTTTAGGAATGTACTGATCACACTTTTCCATGCACTTTTCCTTTTGGGTGATCTATTCCCCAAGTAAAAAAGTTATATATTTAAAATACATTTATTTCATACTTAGCATAGTTCAAATCTATTAAAATATTTACTGAC
Organism: Tor tambroides; assembly: GCA_021397915.2. NCBI lineage: Eukaryota > Metazoa > Chordata > Actinopteri > Cypriniformes > Cyprinidae > Tor > Tor tambroides. Next base: position 34,431 of record JAFVLL020034295.1, read on the forward strand.
ATATCGCTCGAGACTTGCTGATATAAAAATTATAATTCAACTTTATTTGGAGTAATACTTGTGCACAATGCATTTCTTAATATTAATAGTAAATGTGTTTTAATGTCACTATTAATGAGGATTTAATGATTTTTGAACAATACTGGTCTTTAAATACAAGATTTTTAAAGTGCACCTGAAGTAGTTTGCAAGAGTTCCTCTTTAGCACACTTTAGTAGGGTATTTTTATTAAGTACATAAATATGTAAATGTATTTGTAGTATATGTAGCATGAAATAAATTTATTTAAACTACATTTTCGTATATTTATTTTTCTCTTTAATACTGGGGTGTCAAGCTCAGTGCATGGAGGGCCATAGCCCTAATTTAATTAAACACCTGAACCAGCTAATCAGGGTCTTCAGTACTACTTGAAATCTCAAGGTATTGACACCCCTGCTTTAATATTTTGCATAAACAACAGTACAGACCTTGTCGTAGTACCGGAGCTGGTATTCCAGGATGTCACCGTTGGGCCGGTCCGGCTGAGGCCAGGACAGCGTGATGGAGTCGTGAACTCTGTTCAACTGGTGCAGCATGGGAACCTCAGAAGGCACTGTAATTGTACATGTAATTATAAGAGTGACCACATGGGGGCTCATCACTTTATAATAAGCAGCTACTATTCTACAGCTCTGAGTGCTTTAGATATTCACCGCCATCCTCATTATAAATGCTTTTTATTTGTTAATAGCGATAATACACACATGTATTGACATGTAGGTACAAGTAAGCTATTTCCATCACGCTTTGGTGCGTGTTTGACGGTTAGTTAGACATTGCTGAAACCTCATCCGTGTTAATGAGGTCATGAGTTAACCATTCTCCACTCCCTCCCTCTTGCGAAGCCCCCTGACCCCCTTCGTCTCAGTCGATGTCTCCGTCTGTTAATCAGTCATGTGGAAGCACACGGATAGGTGACTCAGTCCTGTTCAATCGGCAGCACCCACGTCTTAAATAATGGTAAAGTTATGTAAACTAGTCATATACAGGTCTGCAGAATCCATCTGAGCTTGAATTACTACTAAAGATAGAAGAGAGAGAGAGAGAGCGAGAGAGGGGGACGTCTGAATTGCGCCTTTTGTTTCCAAAGTTTCTGTGGGCTGCCACATTGATTATCCTCCCTCCATTCTTCATCTCTTTCCGTCTCTCTTGTTGCTTTCTTGACCATTATATGAAATGACAGCATATCGTGACCCAAAGCCACCTGGGTCCAGAGAGCAGATGAAGAAATTTATGAACAGAAGAGAGAGAGAGAGAGAGAGATGGATGGAAAGACAGACCGTGGGGAGAAGGGGTGGAGGACGACTAGACATAGTGACAGACGCAGAAAGACACTGATACACTGAGCAAACAGTTTGGTGCACACACATACTGTGGATAGTCCCAGCATACATTTGCTTTTCTCGTACCTGATTGGCTGGTGGTGAAGTTGATGCTGGCGAACTGAGGTGGAAAAGGGCTCAGCGCTGACACTTCATTTATTGCTTGAACCTGTAAAACCATACAAAGCTCATATTGCAGCTACGCTCTTCCATGCACATAAGCTGCATTAAGGCATAATCATGAATCATTGTGTGGTGAATATTTCTCAGGGGAAGTTTATTTATGTAGGTCAATTTCTGTATAGGAACTGCCCTTCAAAATTTGAGGTTGGTAGGATGTTTCTGAAAAATGTCTTTAAAATGTCACATGATCCTTCAGAAATCATTTTAATATGCTGATTTTGCTTAAGAAATATGTATTAGTATTATTATCAATGTTGGAAACCGTTTTGTGGAAACAGTGCTACATTTTTTTCAGGATTCTCTGGTGAATAGAAAGTTCAAAAGAACAGCATTCATGTGAAATAGAAATATTCTGTAACCATGGAAAAGACTTTATAGACACTTTTAATCAGTTTATGCATCCTTGCCGGCTTAAAGTATTAACTTCTTTAAAAGTTAAAGAAATTACATTTTTAAAATGTATTACTGACCCCAAACTTTAGTCTAAATTATTAAACGTTTGCAATTTTTGAGAACAGAAAAAATACATTTAATTGGCTTATTTTAACAAACAATCATCAATAGCATGGGAAGTTGTCACAACTTGTAGTAAATATAAATATATATTAGTTCTGTCAATCAATTAAAAAAAATTAACTAATTAATCACACATTTTTCTGTAATTAATCATGGTTAATCGCATTTAAATATAATATATTTATATAGTCATAATCTCATACTTAATCTCCAAATTAATGTAGAATCAACATAAAGATGGTACATTTTAAATATATATTTAATGGCATCTTTTTTTCTAAGTAGCCTATTATTAATAAAGACCAGTATCATTGATACCAATAAAGCTATTGGTGTCTCTATTAAATACATTTTCCCTCAATTCTAGCCATTAATTATAGCCATTCAACATCATAATATAATTGAACGACATTATTTTTGATGCACGTGACATGGATCTGACACACATCCGATTTTCTCCCAAATCTTACGGCCATTTATGGTGTAATATTTATGCATTTATTATACGAGGTCACTCACTTTTTTTTGTGCTTTAGACAACTCAGTGTGCTCAATGTGTAAATCCTGTTATTATATAATCTTATTCCACTAAGAGACTCTGGGTCTGTATGAACAAAGTGCCTGCTGGTAATTACCTGTATGAGGTAGGTGACCCTAGTAAGTAGGTTTTTGAGCGTGACCCTTGTCTGTTTTAAGCCAGTTTGAGAAGGGGAAAAAGTGACAGTATCTCCACACCAGGAACACATGCTCGGTGGCGTGTTAGTGGCAGAGGGACAGATTCGACACACCACCCCGTACCACACTTCACTCCGTCCCCCCATGTTCGCAGGAGGTCTCCAGCGCAACGACACCCCGCCCTCTGAACTCTCATACTCCCATGACAGAGACGCCGGTGCTGATGGAGGGCCTGAGAAAGAAAACCTGAGGTTATTCACAAACACTGTCAGTGCTCACCAGCTTCTGAACCTTCTAATGATTAGCCTCTAGAAACTAGAATGGAAACAGAAATTCAACTTTGGAGGGATTTGGTTAATATTTGGGTCATTGACAAATAAGTGCCAATGATAAAGAAAAGGAAAGCCTTTTTTTTTTTTTTTTGGAAATGTAATTTGTATTCATGTCAGTTTCATAAGAAAAAAAAAAAAAACAAGTTTTCAACAAAATGTTCGATTTAATGACTCATCAAGTAAAATTAACAACATATTTTACATACACCTAGAATAGATCAGTGTACAGATCTTATTATTCACAATCATTATCTTCAAAAATATTTTTCATGTATTTTTTCCAGGTAAAGATTTTTTGTTATTGTTTTATTATTTATTATTATTATTTAAAATTATTATTATTTTATGTTTTTACAAATCAGTCAAAAAAAAATCAGTCACAAGGGACTGTGGGGGTCCTCTCTATGACATAATTTTCTGGGTTTTTTTGTTTGTTTTTTGCATATTGGTCACACCAGTCGGACAAGAAGTTTTTGAAAATTAATAAGCAGTGAAGCAGTTTTGTTGAGATATTATTTTTCCAAGAAATAAGAAAAGATCATGCCACTACTACTTAACAAGGTTTTCTTTTCAAAAATGTCATTCAATGAGTCTATTTCTGTTATTATTATATCAGAACAGCCATTTCATCCTAATATATATATATTTAATTTTATTTATATATTGTTCCATCACATCAAGACTAAAAGTCACTTTCCAAAACTTCCCCCTGGTGGAGCGAGCTGCCAAGCTCAACCCAAACTGCTGAGACCATCATAACTTTAAAGAAGTAGCTGAAGACACACCTCTTTTGCAAACATTATCCACCCCACAGCTTTAAACCAATGCATTTACCAAAAAGAAAAAAGCCTCCTCTTCTCCAGCTTGCTTCATAATTTAGTTGGCAAATAAACTTGTCATTGTATATTGTATACTGGCTCTGCACCACTTTACCTAAATTCACTACTTCAGACCTATGTGCCCTCTAGAAGTTTGCGTTCTGCAAGTGAACGACGCTTTATTGTACCAAAAAATCACTTTCACAGACTTTTCCATTAACTGTTCCCACCTGGTGGAATGACCTGCCCAACTCAATCCGAGCAGCTGAGTCCTTAGCCATCTTCAAGAAATGGCTAAAAACACATCTCTTCCATCTTTATTTGACCCTCTAACTCTAGCACTCTCTATTCTAATTCTGTTTTATCTATCTATCTTCTTTGTATTTATTAGTCTTCTTTGTATCTATTTGACTCTCTAATACTAGCTTTCTTTTTTTATTCTATCTACTTGTTTTCTTTATTAAAAAAAAAAAACACTTGCTATGCGTACTGCATTAGGCTAACCGAGACTTGTCATAGCGCTTGCATATTGTCGCTCTTTTGTTGGTTTTGATTGCTTCTATTGTTCTCATTTGTAAGTCGCATTGGATAAAAGCATCTGCTAAATAACTAAATGTAAATGTAAATCTAAATGTATATTAATACTGTTGGCTCCTTGACAAATAGCTTTTGTTCCACTTTTGTAAGTTGCATAAAAAGTTCTTCTAACTGCATAAAATTAAATTGTTCAACCTTTCAACCTTTTTCCTAATCCTAATCCTAATATCACGCATAAATATCACTGTAGTAACATATATTATGTAACATAGATTGCCTTAATCGAACATGTTCATTAATATTAACAATGAGTGACAATATTTCAAAGTGATTTCCATTCTTTTAACAGATAACAAATATTGTATTATTATCTGCTTTAGAAACATTCCAGTAAACACTGCTAACAGGGATTAGAACAGAATTAAATTTTAAAGCATCCGAATGAAAACAAACCTGGAAAGAGACATGAGGATTTGGGCAGAAAAGTGAGAGACTCTTAATGCATTCCAGTTAATTATTCATGGGATGTATGGTAAATTAAATAGGGGGTAATTGGGGGTAAATTAAAAATAGTAAATGATGGAAAATTCACAGCTCATTCAGTCAAACTGAAAGATTATTTGAAATGATTTGTTTCAGTCTTTTTGAGTTCCCAAACCGGAAGGGCCTCCCATAATTTAAAACGCAGCAGCCTTGCTACGAAAAGGGTGGATAATTACCACTACAAAATCCTCTCAGTTCTACCTTTAGGGGTACAAAAGCCTGTCACTGCTTAAAAATAAAGGTTCTTTATTGGCATCGATGGTTCAGTGAAGAACCTTGAACATCCATGGAACCTTTCAAATGCAGAAAAGTTTCTTTATAGTGGAAAAAGGTTCTTTAGATTTCTAAAATGTTCTTCAAAATGGTTCATTTAAGAACTGTTCACTGAAAGGTTCTTTGGGGAACAAAAACACCCTTTTGGAGACTTTTTTTTAAGAGTGTGGGGCAGTGCCATAAAACAGGAAATCTTTGTACCTTTGTTTTTTTTTTACCCATAAATGGCTCACAGTAGTTCTTTAAGGGTACATATTACCACTCTAAGGTACTAATATGCACCTTTTAGGGGAGATAAGGTGCAAAATTTCCCCTTTAAAGCCTGAGACACACTGCACGATTTTCAGCTGTCCCAGATGAAAGATTGGCATCGTGAAACAATCATGGTGATTTCTGTGATTGTGGCTTCTAAGCGGTGGTCATATGTCATACAGTTAGAGAGGTTCAAAGACGGACATTGTCTCGGTCTTGCGACCAAAGATAGTCTACGATAATTTTCTGAGAGTGTCAGAAATTCAGCATGATCATCACACAATGTGTTTGCTGCTACGACCCGCGTTTATTGACCAGCCAATTAAAATGCGACATGAAATCAAATGGCGCTAAATCATAAAACTGCTCACCTTAAACTCTTATCCCTTCCTCTTTCGCCACTTCCACATTTTCTCAGCACACATAAAAACTACAACTGCTAAAGTGTGATTTCTCATGTTTCTTTTTGTTTACCATATAGCGCATACTGATGACATTTTATTCTTCTATAGTAACGTGCGATGTAGCGTACGAGTCAATAGTCATCATCGTACAGTCTACATGCATGTTGTACCCAAGTTTATTAGATACATGCAATGATCTTATAGGATTGGTAAATCATGCAGTGTGTCTCGGGCTTAAGGGTACTGTCCCAGTGAAAAGCTGTTGCCTGACGAAGTTTGCACATTTTTAAGCTAGTATATTTACAATGATTGTTTATCCTTTGTCTTATCTTCTTACATATAGCTAGTTGTGCTCTTACTTGTGCAGGCGGTGGTGTTGGCATCGGTGGGTGCGCGGTAGTAGCCACTCCGACACTCGCAAAGTTTAGACCCTTCTGAACTGGTTCTGCTGTTAGCTGGGCACTCTGTGCACGAAGCTGAGCCGGCCACTGGTTTATAGGACCCGATTGAGCACGCTATTGAAAAGAGAGAAAAGAAAAACATCATAATTATGGCACAAGATGCACTCAAGCTGTTTGGAAAGTGTCAGATTCCCGCTTTGGAATTCTGTCAATTACACCAGGAACTGGATGCCGAATACAGAAGGGCCATATAATGATCCAACTGGATGCAACTACTGGCAAATGAAGCATAAACTGTTGCAAAGAGAATTGGAAAAACAATTAGTTTCAAACACACTCAATTAGTGGGTGCAAATTTAATAAGCAAGGTTTATTGTTCTCTCAGGCACTTGATTTATTTAGTCAGATGTATAATTACCAAGAAAACATGGAGCAAAAACATTGTCGCTCAGCTTGATTGTTGGTATTCTGACAGGATGTAATTCAGTGAGAAATTGTAACGTGCCACATGAAAAAGACATAGATTTGAAGCTCTTCAGTATCACTCGCCACCCAATGATATAATTGCTATGACCCTGAGACTTCTGATTGGCTAAGAAACACTGCTTCATTGGACTGTTTGCAGTTGGATATACTCAGCAGCTGTGAAACACGTCAACCTTTCATTGGAGATCGATTGTGACCCAGCTTGAAACTCAGCAATGACCTCCATCCTTTCAATTGTGTGGCCACAGAACAAACCACAACAAACACAATATGAGGTACATTGCGGAATCAATATGTTTGCATAACCAACACATAAATGTCCAAATGAATCAGGCTTATCAAACAATATAACCGCTGAGTCACAGAAGAGCTTGTATTATGACACTTGTGACAGGAATGCTGTGATTTGTTGAAGTGCTTTGTCACAGAACCCCTGTGACACTGTAACGCTTTAACATAATTATGGTTGATAGAGTTAAGAATTTCTGTTTCGTTCTTGTCAGCCTTGAAGTTCTCAAAAGTCCTCTGCCCTCAAGTGAATAGACAGGTCAGGCATGTATAACACATTTAAAGCACTTCAAAGGGAAGGGAAGAAAGAGATTTCAGTTTTCAGAAAGCTAAAAGGATTTTTATGTTCTCGCTTGTCTATCAGATTTGATATTCGCTCCTAAACACTGTGAGAAGTGAGAAAGAAGGAATGAAAGATGGGCGTCGTGAGAGAAAAGAAAGAGAGCGTTGTCCATCTATCTTTCATGTGGTTGGATTATATTATCCAATGTAGCTGTGACAAAAGACATGTTTTAGCTACAAAACTTTCTCACTCCTCAGACATCTCCTACACCTTTCAACATTTCTCTTTCTCCTATTCACACTCCCTGTTCACCTGTTTATCAGCCAATCGCTTTCTCATTTCCTTCTCTAGCGGCCACTATTTAGCCACAAGGCATAGTTTCCTCATAAAAATAATTTAACACATTTATGGCTGTTATTAACTGACCCAGATTTCTTATCAATTAATGAGATTGCATCAATTTGATATAGTCGCTGATCTGCAGAAGGCAGAAAAGGTCTTTTCATGACATGCATGTCTGGCATTAGAGTAAATATAAATATACATACAGTCATTTTTATGTGTTAGATTTACGTGCCGTATCCCGAACAATGACAAAATGATGCTGTTCTTGAGGAAATCTAGTGTTGAGAATGAACGGGTTAATTGTTTTCAAGAGGCTGAAATCACTGTGGTGGCAGTAAATGTTTGAAATATTTAATCATAATGTTGTTTACAGCCTTTCTTCAGTCTTTCTCCATCACATGACAAAGTGTGTGGCTTGGCTTAGATACTGCCAGATAACTCACGCTGATTCTAGAAAGCTGATTCGATTATGAATTTATCAAATTCTATCAAATTTTCTATCAAACGAGATCAGAATCTCACATATTTGACACGCACACTCATACACACACACACACACAATTAAAAATACAGTAAAATTTATAACAGTCTTATAAAATATTATTACAATAAAATAACTATTTTATATTTTAACATTTATTATTATCAATTTTGAAAAATTGTGAACAGTTGTGCTACTTAATATTTTAAACTGTGATATATTTTATTTCAGAATTCATGGATGAATGGAAAGCTCAAATAAACAGAATTAATTTATATATATATATATAATATATATAACCTCTATTATATAATTGTAAGGTCTGTTTTGGGGTTTGTTTCGTGTTCATGTTTTCATGTCTTTTATTTTGAAGTTTAGTCATGGTTCCTGTTTGTTTCATGCTTCCCTTGCCCTCATGTCTCTTTGCTATTGGTTCCCTTGTTCAATGTGTCATGTTCTGATTGGTTGTCTAAGTCATGTGTCATGTTTCTCATTGGTTGTTCATGTCATGTGACCCTCATAGTTTTCTATAAGTTCCCATGTTGGTTTCCCTGTTGCTTTGTCATGTGTTAACGTTGTAACCTGCTGTCAGTGAGTTTAGTTTAGTTCATGCCCTGTCAAGTCTGTTTCAAGTCAAGTCTTCGTCTTTTTGGATTATGTTTGGATTTTGGATGTCATGTTTGTAAATAAACTGCACTTGGGTTCATCACTACGCTCGCCTTCAGTTGGAATCTTTACAGAATACACGACCAAACCAAAATGAACCCAGCAGTTTCACGTCTCCTCTGCCTGCGTCAGGGCAGCCGGGCTATAGAGGAGTATGTGGCCGATTTTTGTGAACTTTGTCACTTGGTTGATTTTAATGATACAGAATCTTTAAAGACATTTTTCGGTCCGGTGTTGACGAACCCCTCCGTTCAAGTCTGCCAGGGGGAACTATTTGTTGGTCACTGGAACGATACATTGACTTTGTTCTGTTGTTGGCTGGGTCACCTCTCACTGTGGGGATTGCGGATGAGGAACGCCACTGTCCTACTGTGTCTGCTACACCAAGACCTGCTAACGTCATGTCTGCCAAGCCACAGCCTGCTAACGTCATGTCTGCCACGCCAAGGCCTGCTAACGTCATGTCTGCCACGCCAAGGCCTGCTAACGTCACGCCTGCTAATCCAGAGCCTGCTAACGTCACGTCTGCCATGCCAAGGCCTGCTAACATCACGTCGGCTACTCCAGGACCTGCTTACATCCCAGTTAAGTCAAAGTTTATTCCTGTCATGTCTACCAAGTCACAGTCTCTTCACATCATGTCTGCCAATCCAGAGTCTGCTAACATCATGTCTACTACCCCAGGGCTTGCTCACGTCATGCTGGCTACTCAAGAGATTCTTCATAACATGGCTGCCATTCAAGAGCTCTGTCGCAAGATGGCCGCCACTCAAGAGTCTCTTGAGAAAATGGCCGCAGTTCCAGAGTCTGCTCACGTCACGCCTGCCACGCCAGAGTCTGCTCACGTCACACCGGCCACGCCAGAGTCTGCTCCCGTCACGCCGGCCAAGCCAGAGTTTACGGGGCCTGCTCACGCCACGCCTGAGTCCCCGGCCAAGATGGCCGCCACGCCTGAGTCCCCGGCCAAGATGGCCGCCACATCAGAGCCTTGTCACGTCACGGCTGTCACCAAAAATTCCCCTAAGGATTTTTTTGGGGGGGGGCTATAGTACCCAAGCTCCTGCGGATGCGGAGCTTGGGCCAGGACTGATTGCCAGTGTGATGGACCCACCACTGATGTCGGTGCGAGCAGCTGGCATCCCCAGGGCCTCAGCACTGGCTATCACAGAGACTGTTCCCCTGACCTCAGTGCTTCCTGTAATGGCGGTCGCCATTTTGAGTGTGTGGGCTGCACACTGCTCTCCTGAGGCCTCTCCTGTCCACGAGTCTGCTCCAGAGGCCTCTTCTGTCCACGAGTCTTCTCCAGAGGCCTCGTCTGTCCATGAATCTGCTCCTGTGCCTCCAGAGGTGGCGGCTTCCGCTGCAGAATCTCCAGAGGAGGCGGCGTCCACTGCAGAACCACCAGAGGTGGCGGCTTCCGCTGCAGAACCTCCCGAGGTGGTGGCGCCCACTTATGAACTCATGGTCTGTCTTGTCACGGCCACAGAGGCCGTCCATGAACTCACGGTCTGTCCTGTCACAGCCACAGAGGCTGTCCATGAACTCACGGTCTGTCCTGTCACAGCCACAGAGGCTGTCCATGAACTCACAGTCTGTCCTGTCACGGCCACGGAGGCCGTTCCTGAACTCACGGTCTGCCCTGTCACGGCCACGGAGGCCGTTCCTGAACTCACGGTCTGTCCTGTCACGGCCACTGAGGCCGTTCCTGAACTCACGGTCTGTCCTGTCACGGCCACGGAGGCCGTTCCTGAACTCACGGTCTGTACTGCCACGGTCACCGAGGCCCCTGCTCCGCCATGGCCCCCTGCTCTGCCTGCTCCGCCATGGCCCCCTGCCCTGCCTGCTCCGCCATGGCTCCCTGCCCTGCCTGCTCCGCCATGGCTCCCTGCCCTGCCTGCTCCGCCATGGCTCCCTGCTCTGCCTGCTCCGCCATTGCTCCATGCTCCTAGTCCTGTTCCCCTTCACGGGCCTGGCCCTCCATCCCTCCCCCCATTCTGCCTCTGCTCCACCTCCCTCCTGGACATTTTGGGGTCTGTTTTGGTTTTTGTTTCAGGCTTCTGGAGCCGCCTTTTTTGAGGGGGGAATATGTAAAGTCTGTTTTTGGTTTTGTTTCAGGTTCTTGTTTTCATGTCTTTTATTTTGAAGTTCTGTTATGGTTCCTGTTTGTGTCATGCTTCCCTTGCCCTCATGTCTCTTTGCTATTGGTTCCCTTGTTCAATGTGTCATGTTCTGATTGGTTGTCTAAGTCATGTGTCATGTTTCTCATTGGTTGTTCATGTCATGTGACCCTCATAGTTTTCTATAAGTTCCCATGTTGGTTTCCCTGTTGCTTTGTCGTGTATTAACGTTGTAACCTGCTGTCGGTGAGTTTAGTTTGTTCCATGCCATGTCTAGTCTGTTCATGCCCTGTCAAGTCTGTTTCAAGTCAAGTCTTCGTCTTTTTGGATTATGTTTGGATTTTGGATGTCACGTTTGTAAATAAACTGCACTTGGGTTCATCACTACGCTCACCTTCAGTTGGAATCTTTACAATAATTAATTATATTTTGTTATACAATCAAATGTATCTTTATATTCATATACATATATATACATATAATTTTACAATTACTCCCTCCTATATGATAAGATATGATATGATATTATGAATTTACTGAAAGTGCATGTTGGTTTAAGCAGTTTTATGTGTGTGTTTGACAAATCAAGAAAGGATACATCTAAAGGCATTGCTGGGGGAGGGACTGTTCATGTTTAAATAGACCTTGCCTCAAACGAAAACAAAAGTGATGAAAAATTAAATTAGGGAACGTGTTGTATTCAGAGAGGAACTGAAAGAGACATTGAAAAAGATGCAGATGAAGGGAAACTGTAAAAGCAAATGGACAGAGAGAGCGAGAGACCTCAGTGGAGTGTATAATTTGCCGTTGACATCGTACTTGGTATTTAGATCGCTGACCCAATTTCTCTCTCTCTCTCTTTCTCTCTCTGTCTCTCTTCCTCTTGTGGTTGCTCTCATTCTCTTTATTTGGCTTGCAGCATTCTGACTAAAGCACACAGATGCACAAACACACAAACACATGAACACTCAAACAACAAACATAGTGACTGACACACAACTTCAAAAACAGGACATAAAAAGGTATGCACTTGTTTAGTACTCTATCTGTCTTTCTCTCTCTGGGCTGTGCATCTCAGACCTCTACGTAGAAACCACCCTAGGAAATACTTTTCTCTCTAATTAATCTCCATAATTATCCCATTTAATGTGAAATGATTTGGTTGTAATGCTCTGCTGGCTCTTGGCATTACACAATACTTTCGTTTTCTGTTAATTAGATTGTTCAGCAATAGCTAAACTGAAGACTGAAAGCTCCTGGATGTCCCATCGTTTGATAGCGGATGATTTGAGTATGATAAAACTAAATCATGCTTGCACAGAAAAAAAACTCTTTTGGCAGGGCTTTCCTCTCACAAAACATTAAAAATAAAACATTCACAGTGTGTGCACTGGAGCAGCCTGTGGAAATAAGCAAATATAGGCAATCTACTATTAACAAGCTTTTCTGTATGGCAGAGAATATACTAGTATTTATGGCAAGAGTTACTGTGCCAATATAATGTTTGTAACACATTCAGGAAACTCTCTGCAAATTGTAAACAACCTCATGGTCACCAGTTACATTATGGTTTCATCCCTTTAAGAGAATTGTGTAAAACTGCTCTGATGCAAGTTAAAATGTCACTGAATACCCCAGTGACTGAATGACAGGAATCAAGAGTCGCTTTTATGCTATTTGAATTGCCTTAGCAACATAGAGGATATAAATCTTGCATCAAATTATCGTCACCCCTCTATTCAAAGCTGCGATTTAGTTTATTATTAAGTCAGAAGTGGGAATGAGTCATTCTGCCTACAAAAACACTAATCTAACAAAAAAGGTTATTTATGCCCAGAATCTGGAAGATTCTGTAAATGACATTTGATATTAGGCACAAGCGGATGAAAAGATTGATGCTAAGCTGTCCACTATGCAAAAAAAGTTTTCATGTGTGGATGAGCAGGTGTAATTGTTTCATCTGCTCAGTCATGCGTTAACGACTATAGAATCTTGAAGGACAACTGAGGTCAAAGCAAAAGAACATTCATGTCTTTGGGGGCTTTGAGACTTGCTCTTTAGCGAACAACTCACTCAGACTCAAATCTGTTGTCTAATATCTACACATACAGTATGTCCAGAAAATATTTATACAATATTTCTTTCAATTTATCTGCATTGGTAGATGCTCATTGAATGCTCATTTAATCATCTTTACATTTAGATTTCATTTGCTGTCATGCAACACTCACTTAATCTTGAAAAGTACAGTTTTAATAACTCTATTAAATTAAATATTTAGCAGGTCTCAAAATTACTATACGTTATCACACTGCACATTATAATGTGATGCCCAAATTCACTTGTAGCATTTAGCATATTTTAGATTTTAGTATTTTATTTTTTATTTATTTAGGCAAAAAGATTTTTAATATTGACTTATTCGTTTGTTAGCAATAATGAAATTTTTAACAGCTTTAGTAAAGATATCATAGGTAAAAATAAATATTTAAAATAAGTTTAAAAAATGGTGTAAGGTTTATGCTTCAAAGAAGAAAAAGAAATCTGAAGACAAGTCTTAATATATTAAAGGTGGGGTATGTAATTTTTCAAAAACGCTTTAAAAAACTGAGTCGGGGCCGAGTACCAAAACAAACTTGTAGCCAATCAGCAGTAAGGGGCATGTCTACTCATGATGTGGAGGAGAGAGCGTTCAGCGAAACAGCCGAGGCAAGCGACAGAAAGATAGAGATGGCGGATAAAAAACAAAATAGGAAAACATCTGCGGAACGATAAGGCAAGAAGTAGGAACCGTGTAAATATGAGATCAGCTTTCCAGCGCTGGAGAGAACTCAAGGAGCGGAAGGCCTGCGATCGGACGCCGAGGTTGCTTTGGTTCTTCTCGATAGGTGAGTAACACTGTGTCTACACCGGACGTGGCGCACGGCAACAGCTAAAGTCTGTCTACACTGGACGCAATAAAGCGACCGTTGAAAATCATTTGAAATTTGTGTCAGCACGTCATAAATAGAACGCGGCAGCAGTTTTCTGTCGGGGATTTGTCGTGTCGAACCACACAACATCCAGTATAGGCAGCATCACTGATTATAATAGCTTCTACAGTATTTCGTTGTGGTGCTCACGTCCGGTGTAGACACGGTGTAACATTGGTTTTGCTTTGTTTCACAGAACTAATCATTGCCTGGGTTGCGTAGGCTACGTATGTGTGGGGGGGAGCTATAAAAATAGGGGTGACACCCTTTTGGGGTAGGGGCGTGTTTGTTTTGGTGATTTCAAATATCAACATTGGCTTCCAGAAATCGCTTACCCCACCTTTAAGTGCATTCTAATTAAAATCTGTTTTTATTCAAAAGTTTTATATATATACTGTATATATAATTCTTAGTGCTGTCAAACGATTAATCGCAAATAATCGCATCCAAAGTAAAAGTTTGTGTTTACATGATAGATGTGTGTGAACCGTTTATATATTATGCATATAAAAATGCAATCACATATATTTTTAAAATATTTACATGTTTATATAATTTATATTATATATAAATATAACATATTTCTTAAATATATACATGCATATGTGTGTCTATTTATATATACATAATAAATATACACAGTACACACCCATAGATTCTGTACACACAAACTTTTATTTGGATGTGATTAATCGCAATTAGTTTGACAGCGCTAATTATTTTTATTTTTTGCAGTGTAGCTGTCACTGTTGTCTCTCACTGGTCATAAATCACAATTCACATTCTTGACACGTCAGTTACCAAGCTCTGATAGCAATACAAGGCGGAAAAATGTGAGAGAAGTTCAGATCAGTTTGCTGCTAAAATGTGACATCAAATTTAAATGTAAATGAAATATGGAACACCTGCACTCAAGAATATAGATCACATAACACATTAAAACACTGTTGCGCTCAGAATAAAACTTGTTCCACACACGACTCCATCTGTCCATCTAGCATGTTCTGTATGATTTCTGCTATCTCAGTGCTCCAGTCTTTAACTCATGTCCACTACTATGTCCTTCCCCCTCCTCTTCCCTGTGGTTTCTGTCACTTGTTCCGCTGAATGGCCATTACATCACCGTGACCTAAATGTGTCACATCTCTCTCTTATCCCACACTCTCTCTCCATCTCCCCACCACTCTCGTCTTCAAGATATCCCAAAACTTCTTGTCTGATTTACTCGCATCGCCCCCAGAATTTAACCCCTTTCAGCTCTCCTCCACTTTTGCTGCATCTCTATCTCTCTTCCTCTCTGACCTCATTTCCTCTATTGGATAGACAGAAAAAATTTACTTGATGAAAAAAACAAGTTCGTCTTTAATATTCCTCAAATTCTCACTCTTTTTTTCTCCTCTGTCAGCCAACAGACAATACAAAAAAAGAAGAAAAAAAAAAATACTGAAAAGACATGCCAACAAAATACCCACAGATATGCATATAATGCTGACAAAGTAACAAGAAAAATACAGACATACACACAGGTACTGGCTGCCACAACGTAGTTACAATTGAAACACAACCCGACCACAAATGCATTTATTGTTTATTTTTAAAGCTAATTATAAATACTACAGACTAACTCCCTTGAGACATTCATTTTAATATATTTCAAAGACAGTTACAGTAATATGATCATATTGTAAATCTATACTATCGTTCAAAAGTTTTATGTTGGTAACATTTTAGAAATCTCTAATGCTCATGAAGGGTGCATTTATTTAATAAAAAAATGCAGTAAAAATAGTAAAATTGTGAAATATGATTACAATTTAAAATAACCGTTTCTATTTTAATATATTTTAAAATGTAATTTATTCCTGTGAGGACAAATCTGAATTTCCAGTATCATTACTCCAGTCTTCAGTGTCACATGATCCTTCAGAAACCATTCTAATATGCTGATTTTTTTTCCTCAATAAACATTTCTTGTTAATAATAATGATGAACAGTTATGCTGCTTAATATGTTTTGAACACAGCCATAATTTTTTTCCCACAATTCCTTTATGAAAAAAGTTTAAAAGAATTTAGAAAAAGCATTTATTTAAAGCTGCAGTCCGCAAGTTTTGCCTCTTTGTCGCCATCTCTGTTTGAAACCTGCAATTGCAGTTATTTGTGGAGTTATTTTCTTTGGGTGTGTTGTGCACCGGCACGGCTCCAGCACAGATGAACCTAATGTTTTGATGTGTAGCTGTCAGTCACCGCATTGGTGTGGATATGCACTGTACTTCTCAATCACACGATCCGCCACCTGCAGCATCCTCACATGCGATATAGCCTACTAGCCGGCTTTATTATAAATAAATTATATTATAAGCTTTATTATAAGCTTACCATTGTGAATCGGGGTAAGAGGATAAGAAGATAGTTTTGAACACTGACTGGGTATGTTGCTCAAAAATTGATTTCGCATTTTTAACTAAAAAAAGTAATGGACTGCAGCTTTAAAAATATTTTTTTGCATCAATATAAAAGTCTTTACTGTCACTTTTGATCAATTATTATTTAGTCTAATATGAATTTTTACTTCCCTAACATAATCCTAACAGATAACAGGTTTTTTTTAGCTTACCCTTTAAGAAATATTATTTAACAAATATTTTTTTCCAAATGGGGACTGTCTTTAGCTAACTCGTGGAGACAAATTAGTTACTTGCAATCACAGAACACAGTGCATGTAATGCAGCACGTCTTTTGTGTCTTTAATTAGATCTGTGTTTATGGGCGCTTTCCCGCTCGTCTGAATACACCGTGTGTCATTTTCTGTCCATCAAATTCCGTTGATAATTAGCATGACAGGAAGCCCGCAGAGTTCTGATTCAAAGATAACGGACACAACAATGACGCATGCACAATGAAATGATAAGGTGAGTGAAAGGGGGTTGCTGGTTAGAAGTATTTGTCAAACGTTAGTGGATCATCCTCAGTGTAAATGTGATATTCATGAGATGAATCAATATTCAAAATTGACATAGCCTAATATCAATTCTAAACAAAGTGCACTGAAATAAAATCTCTACAAATAAGCACACTGACTGTATAGGTTGTTGACAAATATTTTTTCAACATTAAGCTAAACTAGGTGAATGTATAAAGAATGTATACATTTTAGGTGCTATGTCACTATTATTTGTTACCTTTCAGCATTTATCAGTTCACCTAAATAGTGATATGTGATGTGATAGAAGTAATAAATTAAAGTAAAAATCATGTAGAGATTAATATAAGGGCATGAAAACCATTCGTAAAAGAATTTTATTATAGAATTTATGGTTAAAGTTAAAATTATTTTTGTCGTCATGTGTTGGGTAAACACTTATAATGCTTAAAAACTTGCTTTGGTCATGACCGTTTTTTTTAAAGTTAGAAATGATATAAGCTGTGTCCGAAATCGCTCATTCGTTCACTCATTCACTAATCCCTATATAGTGTATGGCAGTTGAGTGGACTATATCAGAATGAGTGAACGAAATGAAGTGAACGGATTCGGACGGTGACGTGTACACTGCGTGTGAGACTTGTTGCAAAAACATCTTCGTCACATATGTACTTTTATATTTTAGAAAATAATATTAATAGCAATAACACTTTAAATGACTTTATATTGTAATCAGCTTTGTGGTTTCATTATTAATTTGTTTTGTAATACTATATGTTCATAATCATTAAATACTATTAAAATACTGTCAACAAAAATAACTCACATTAACATGTTCATAATTTTATGTATTTATTGTTTGTAGTATCTCGAAACTCTCCCGAGCAGCGTTTTTGCTCACAGA
This sequence comes from Tor tambroides, assembly GCA_021397915.2. Taxonomy (NCBI): domain Eukaryota; kingdom Metazoa; phylum Chordata; class Actinopteri; order Cypriniformes; family Cyprinidae; genus Tor; species Tor tambroides. Next base: position 52,193 of record JAFVLL020034295.1, read on the forward strand.
TAAGATGACAATGGCCGTAGAGCGCCCTCAGGCGACCGTTAATTTGACATCAGAATGAATACGCCACCAACGAACATTTTTAAAATATCCACCAAATTATCGTTATTTATGTAAATTAAACGTTATCTCATCCAAACTCGCTCGCTCCCGCTCCATCTTCCAGCTCATCGGTTCTCCGCATTGGATTGTGGGAAATAGTGCTTCAGCCAGTGTACATCGGTTGTACACTCGAAATCAGAATGCATTGTGGGTAAAAAGTAGTGAACGAATGTAGGGAATGAAGTCGTTCACTCAGAATTCGGACAGCACTACAAAATGGCTGACACCCGATATAGTACACTATATAGTGGATAGGGAGCGGTTTCGGACACAGCTTTAGTCTCGCGTAGCCAGACCTCAGACTGACAGCTGAAGGAAGGTCTGGAATAGATGGCAGCTTTCATTGGCCAAGGCCCGCCCATGAGGCCGTTTGACTGACATGTCAAACAACCAACCACAGTTCGTTTCGTTCAGCATCACGTTTCGGGGCGTGGAAATGTCGTCACAATAAAAAACCGGTGTGTGAAACTCTCGGATGTATTTTAAAGATTCTATGCCACGAACTTTAAATATTTAACATACTTTTGAAAATCCATCGTTTAGTTGACCCTGATAAGCATCATCACATTTGTAAACACGACGGCTTTCTTCTTTTGTGAGGGGGTTTGGTGCCACGGCATCTTTGTTTCCCGGCAGACCGAAAATAAACGCGACACTGCATGGCGTCTCCTGGAAATCCGGTTTAATTCAACCAGTCAGATGACGACTTCGACATTCCTGAAGTGTTTCCAGAAAAGTGTGCCATATGCATCAGACGTTTAGCCAACGTTCCGTGGGCGTGACGTCTGAGGCTGAGACTAGAAATGATTCAATGACTCACTCATAAAAAATCAAAAAGATTTGTCACCACCACCTACTGACGTTACGATGTAACCTGCAAAATAAATCCCTGAATGAGTGAGTAAATCTGAACAAATCTATTTGGTGAATGGTTTCAAAGATTTGACTCACTGAGATGAATAAAAATCCACACCATTAGACTACAAGCATGTTTACTCACCATTATGAATGGGCTCATATCCCATTCTGACTGAATCAGTGCACAAATCTTTTTGGGAAATGGAATCAAAAGATTTGAGTCACTACGATTAATCAAAATTCCCACTATTAAACTATGTTTTGTTGATTTACCTAAACAGGCAAAGACTTTTATTATTGGGCTCATATTATGTCACTGAATGAATCAGTTAATAAATCTGAACAAATATTTTAATTAAAAAAAAAACATTTCAGTCACTGGGATTGATCAAAATCCTCATCATATTACAACATGTTTTGTTAACTCACCTAAACAGTCCAAGCTATTAAGATTATGCTCATATCCTGTCACTGAATTAATCAGTCAACAAATCTGAACAAATCTTTTCGTGATTGGAATCAAAGAATTTGAGTCACTGAAATGAATCAAAATTCATGACTGCATGTTTTACTGACTCACCTAAACAGGCCGAGCCATTATGATTGGGCTCATATCCTGCATCACACGTGCATCCTCCAACAGGCACCAGCCATTCGCCTTCTGTGTTACAGTGCATTCTCGGTGCTGTCCCACCCTGTGATTGGCTGTGGGGTACACAAGTTCCAGACACCGGAACTAGAGACGTTGGCTCCGCCCCTGAGGGCGTGGCTGGGAAGAAAGCCAGGAAACGACTGGTTGCTGGACAGCGACGATAAAATATGGAAACACCCATGAGTGACACACATGCTCCGCTGTCTACTATAGCTAAAACAAACCTGAAAAAGACAACAAAGAAAAGACTGATGAAAAGAGACAGGCGACAAGCTTAGCAGCCATCAAAACATCTGTTGAGACCAGACAGACTAATAACTGTTGTTTGTTTTCATATTCAAACCATATCAAGGTAAATATTAACACTGTGGCTGATATTTACTCAGCTCAGTTGCCTGATCCTGAGTGACCACATCCTCATTTCATCTGCACACAGTGACCATCATTCATCAAAAGGTTTTGGGGAGAGAGGGAAAAGGTAAAAGGTCATCGTACCCTTTTCGTGTGAGAGGAGCAAAGCTGCGGGTTTTGATGTTGATTCGTCGGGCGTTCTCAGATTTGTACTGGTGAGGTAGACTTGGCTCCACGCGACTGAAACTCTTGTCTGCTGCAATGGTGTCGATCTTCACCCAGCCTTCTCTCGTCTCTCCACTGGAAGGCTAGAGCAGAGAGAGAGAGACAGAGAGATTCTTAGATCTGTGTCATGTTCAGCAGTGGCAGCTCTTAAAGTAATAGCAGCTAAATAACCTAATAACCCACTGATGATAAGAAATGTTTATTGAGAACTAATTCAGCCCTGTAAAAAATGATTGTAATTTTAATTGTAAAAGATTATAAAAATCCTACAGTAAAAACCTGTTTAAAAACCTGTTAAATTTCCTTACTGTATACAAATAAATGTAATTGATCCAATCTTACATTTCATGTAAGCTTACAGTAAAATAGTACTGTTTACAATACGTTTGCGGTACTGTCAGTACTGTCATCTTATTAAAGTGAAAAACTGTAAACTGACAATCCCAGGATTCCCTAGGTGAAACTTTATATTTGATTTCATTTGCATAATTGTGTTTCTTAATGGTTTTTGTTATCAGTTATGTATATTTGGGTTTTATGTGACAACCTATGTGGTTTAATTAATGTTTATTCAGTTATTTTAGTACTGAGTGTTAAGATGCTGTTTTGTAGATATGTGACAAGACACAGATATAAAGTATTAGTATTTACTTCAGTTTGTGGAAAGGCTATGGTGGTTGTATGTTACAAAAGGTACAAAACAGATTTTAGTAGCAGCATAAAAACTTTTATTTTTATTTATTTATTTTTTTAGTAAGCAATTACACTGGCTGCTGATAATTTATCTTTGCCATCACATGAATAAATTAATTTTTTTAAATATATATAATTAAATAGATAACAGTTTTTTTTTATTTTAACAACAATTCACAATATTACTGTATTTTTGATCAAATAAATGCAGCCTTGATGACACTCAAAAACATTTAAAAAAATGTACTGACCCTAAACTTTTGAAGGGAAGTGTGTATATTATATAAAATATAACAGTATATTCCAAGTCTTCTTAAATCATACTACAGATACAATGAGTTGTGATTTGGCACTGTAATTATTATTATTATTATTATTATTTTGAGTATTTACTGCAATAGTTAACAGTGGTGAAAGCCAACAGTGCAATGTTCTCTTGGACACAAGCTCCAATTTAGGCCTTTCCCGCAGCTGCGGTGGCCTGCTATCCATTCAAGTGAAATCTCCAAGCAAAATGTCATCAGATGTGTCCCTGAAAGTTGGTCTTTCACTGAATAAATAGCAGCATACGGGTTTGACGCAACATGAGGGTGATTAAATAATGACAGAACTTCAGTTTTGGGATGAACTAGTCCTTCTAGGAGCTATTTTTAGTGTGGCAGCATTGCATTTAAAAGATTAACTACAAGATGGCAAAAAGGAAGACATGACAAGAGCTTTACATAACAGAGATGTTGCGAGACCTGCAAAACTAGAAGAATAGTATTTGATTTACGTGACGTTGGACCACATCACATCTCCCGAGAGATAACAACAGTTTTTATTTCTTGTTTTTAGTATTATCTTCTCCCCTGAGGAGTAATAAGCCACACAAACCGCTGAGACTCCACATAACAGTGTCGTAAAACCACACTGTGTGCTTCCCTCTAACAAACACGACCAGGAAATTGCACTTGTAGAATTTATACATCCCTTGAGGCCATCCTGCCCAGAAAAATCTAAATATATATATATATATATTCAGTGGTGTTGATTCACATTGTTAATTGAAGAATGTAATAATAATTATAATGAAATTAGTATTTGATTTGATTTAAGCAATGAAAGATACACTTCTTGCTTTAATATTTTACTTTAATATATTTTTTATCAAAAGCCTGTAGGCATATGTCAGAGGTATCATGTAGGTTTCATCTTTTGTTCTGAGTGATGCATCTGGGGAACTGTAGTTCATACAATATACAGTCACTCAAAGAGCACGAGGGTCTTACTTTCTTTAAAAAACGAATCCCATGGATCCTCAGGCTGCATCATAACAAATCTTCCAAGTATGTCTTAGTCAGTCAAACAAAACAGAATGCTACAAGACTGAATGCTGCCAAAATCCTTCATATGATGTCTGTGTGTGGGTGTAGGACAAGGTATCCAACAACCCAGCATTTGATAACAGGCTAACACACTTGTGTTAGTTTTATGATGCTAATACTGTTCTGCAGAAATGGGATAATTGGAAAGTAAGACTTAAGTTGTGTGCACTGAAGGTTACAGACATGAGCTCAAGATGTCTCCTAGCCATATGGTTACATTTGTGGGGCATAGCAGTCATTATAACTTGGGTACGGATCTATGATTTTGGAGATTATATTTAATCACAAGCATTATCACAAGTCCTTCCATCATCTCAGGTCATATTATACATTAATATTTATTTTCTGAAACATAATTTCCATTAGTGTTGGTTTCATATAGTTTCGATTTTTATATACAATTTTCAAGAAACATTTAAATGTAATAAAGTGCAGCCGTAAAGTAAAACGCTATACCACACGTTCCACAAGTGTCCACAACATGATGATAATTTTCACAAAAGTATATTATAATTTATAATATATATTACAATACCATTTTAAAATTTGGAGTCAGTGCACCTTTTTTTAAAGAAATTTAATTTATTAGGATCCATTAAACTGAATAATAGTGACAGTATAAAGACTATATATTGTTAATAAATAAATGCTGTTTTTTTAGATTTCTATTCATCAAAAAAATTCTGAAAAAAAAAAAAATCTGATGAATGATTTTTGAAAGATCATGTGACACTGAAAACTGGTGTAATGGCTGCTGAAAATTCAGCTTTACCATCAGAGGAATAAATTACATTTTAAAGTATACTGAAATTGAAAATATTTATTTTAAACTGTAGTAATATTTCACAATATTACTGTTTTTGCTGTATTTTTGATCAAAATAAATGCAGCCTTGGTGAGAATAAATAAGATTTCTTTCAAAACATAAAAAAACAAAAAAAAAAAAAAACACAGATCCCAAACTTTTAAATGGTAGTGTAATTCATTAAAATCATTACATTTAGGGGAGTTGCACAACATGACATTTTACAACCTGAATAAAATGTGTCTTTTCATAAAAAGGTCAAATTATTTGATAATTTAAGAAGTTTATTGATTATGACACTTTCTGTTTTCTGTTTGTTTGTTTGTTTTTTGGTGCTGGTTGGACTGTGGCTTTTTGGTCACACCACATGACTTTTTAAATATTCATATTTTAACATTTGTTTTTAATTCTGAAAAAATAATAGATACTGAAAAAAAACATAGAAGATGCATATTCAAGTCATTGTATGTGTGAATTGGATTTTTCTGGTATTTTGTAATGAATGAATAGCCACAGATAAAATTAAATATCATATCATTGACCCATGTACCATTGTGCTTAGTATAATTTTCTCAATCCTTCTTTAATCTCATTAAAGTCTCTGGCTTGGGCCTTAAAAATGAGCTAATCCCTCATCACTCACCTCAGCTACCCAGGTTCTCTCCAGCTCTCTCTGAGAGTCAGCCTGTTTGTAGTACAGTGTCAGGGTCTCCCTGCATGTCGGGGAGGGTGAGCGTAGACTGGCACAGTCTCGAACCGAGAAACGCAGTGTCACAAAGATCCGTGGAGCTGACTGCCGGTACAGGAAGGGCGTGGCCAACCAGTTGTCTTGGAGACGAGGGTTTTGATTGACATTGCAGACTTCAAAGGTACGCATGAGTCTCCCCTTGTCATCTAACACGCTCACCTCATCCCACTGAGAGGTGGAACATGAGAATAAAAATGAGCCTGAGGCATGAATACTGCACAACCACAAAATTTTCACAAAGACACTTGAAAATATACAATGAAGACCAGAAGTCTGAGATCACTTTTGAATTTTTCTAGTTTAATTACATTTTTATTAAAAAAAAACTATATATATATAGAGAGAGAGAGAGAGAGAGAGAGAGAGAGTGTATGTATATATATATAATTTATTTTATTTATATTTATATATTTATAATCATTTGTGTGTGTGGTTTTTTTAAATCCTTAGTTTATTTCCAGTTTAACTTGAGATTTGAAACAAATTGGACTTTTGGACTTCACTGTACTTTAACAAAAATTTTAATACCAGAGAATATATATATATAAAAAAAAAAAATATTAAGAAAGCTTTTGTCTGCGTTTGGGACCCAGAGATAATAATCCACAGCTCTGTGAAAAAACAAAAGATTATTTTTTTGTGTGAAATGACAGATTGGATCAAAGAAATGCCCTGCCCTTTCCCGCTTCCTCAGGTGATTTAAGCTGAAAATCCCAGACAAACCCCAAATCTCTCAAACACACAATACAGAAATCACAGACACACACCCTCACTGACTCACAAAGAGGCGGCGAACAACTGCCACGCTGAGAAATGGAGAGAGACGAAGGATGAAGAAAATAAATACAAACAGACAGAATGACTAAGAGGAGACGGAGAGAAACACAACATCAAAAACTTAACATGAAAAGACTGCTGGAGGAATGAAAACACTCGTTTAAAGAACTAAAACGGAACGAAAGCAAGAAATGGGACTGAGCGCGAAGAAAACAAGATGGGGAGGACAGCTTGAGAGAATGAGAAGATGAGTGAAGGAGAGGGGGAGAAATTCAGAAAAGCACAGATGGATAGATTAACAAAGATATGTATGCAGACCAAGTGACAGACAGAAAGAGAGAGAGAGAGGGAAACTGAGGTCTGGCAAGAGAAGCTGGGACAGGAAGTAAAGGACTACTAGTTCTTCTCAGTAGGTCAGAGACTCTACGCTGTCCAGGGCCACAGAGACAGCAGATATCACGGTTGAGCTGACAGAAAATACACACATAAGAGGATGAAGGAATTGAGGGAGGGAGGGTTTCATGTGCTCCATTTCCTGTCCTTTTGGCAAGGCGGGATTAAAACAGGAAGTACACACTCACAAGCCCACCGAAATAACAAACATATAAAGAAGAGGTCATTAATAAGCTTCACACGCACACAATCGATCACATCAGGATATTCTAAATCTGTCGGATTCATAAAAGCATCAGTGAATGTTTGCTATTTTTAAAATAAAGTATGAATCTTACCCCTGTGTCAGGATACGTTGTCCAGCCTAGTTCAGCGGTGGACTCCGTAGTGTCCAGCAGCATAACTGAGAAAGACAGGAAAGGACAGAGAAGTAGAGAAAGAAAGACAGAGACAGTAATTATTTCCATCATTACTTTATTTAGATTAAAGCCGGTCAAAATCAGCATAGACATATTGAGGGGGACAAGTCCCAACCTTATAGTAATTAAAAAAGGACAAATTGTCCCCAACAATATTTGATATTTATAGCTCTGTTTGTTGTTAGGATGACAAACAGTTTAAATCTTAGCAGTCTAACATCACTCTTCAATATCAAAATGATAGAGACCAATCAAATTTAAGAAGGCAGGATTTACTGCTCACGGATACCAAACATAAATTCCAGCTTGACACACTTGGTAAATCAGTGTGAGGTACTGCCATGTCTGTCATGTTTATGTCTTCATGTCTCTTGTTTTGTAATTTAGTCATAGTCATGATTCCTTGTCCCTGTCATATGATTCTGTCATGTGGTTCCTTTAGTTCTTGTATCTTGTTCAAAGTCCCTATAAGGCAAGTCATGTCATTTGGTGGCCATCTTTGAAACATTAAATTCTCCAAAACTGTTTGCCAAGCTTATGATTACATTTCATATTTAAAATCGCCAATGAAATCTGACAACAACTGTATCATAAATGTTGTTTATTTTGCCCAAATAGCATTAAAAAAGCTTATTTTTCAGGCTAGACCAGCCTGTACTAAACAGTGACACGCTGACTATACCAATCAGTGATTGGCTCTTTTACTCAGAAGGCGGGGCTTTGTTCGATAGAATGGCCATATTGAGCATTGCATTTTTCCAAAATCAAAACTATACGAGTGACACTTTGCCAAGCGTATTCTATAGTCATTGATCTTGTTTTTGTTAGATATAGCACCTGTTATACAAGAATAAAGTCTAACATAAGCCAATAAAGTGGGGTCTATAGTTTTTAATAAGTTTAATAAGTTATCTTTACCTGAAACTAATTTTGCTGTTATAAAAGTAGATATTTGTGAGTATTAACGGAACTTAAGATGTCATACACGAGACTGTTGTCATCTATGAATCTGGCCAATCGTGAAACGGCTGCTTGTGGCCGCTCTGAAGAAGCTGTGCAGAATGAGTCAGCCGACTGCTTTCGAATTGCTCTCACGGTACTTTGATGGCATACGTCACAGTGACGTGGCGTAGGCTTTGTCTCAAAGCCGGACAAAATTTTTAACAGCCTTGCACTGCTTCAAGACAGATACCGATCTGCGTCAAGTTGAAAACACCTAATGGCTCACTGTCTTGTTACATTATTATCAGTTTATCATTATAAGTTCCATTTTGTAACTGGGTGTTGTTGTCATGTGTTTCCCCTTGTGTATGTATTTAGGCCCTTATGTTTGCCATGTTATGTTTTTTTCCTTTGTAACCTGCTGTTGGTTAGTTGGGTCACGTTCTGTTCAAGTTTCAGTTTTTTTGTCAGGGTTTTGTTCTATTTATTTTCTATCACTTTACCATTTTTAAATAAACTGCACATGGGTTCACATGGGGGCAGTCTTGGCCTAATGGATAGAGAGTTGGACTTGTAACCCGAAGGTCATGGGTTCAAGCCTCAGGTCTGGCAGGGATTGTAGGTGGGGTGAGTGAATATCCAGCGCTCTCTCCACCCTCAATACCACAACTGAGGTGAGACCCTTGAGCAAGGCACTGAACCCCCAACTGCTCCCTGGGCGCCGCAGCATTGGCTGCCCACTTCTCCGGGTGTATGTTCACTACTGTGTGCATGCACTTGGATGGGTTAAATGCAGTGGACAAATTCTGAGTATGGGTCACCATACTTGGCCACACATCACTCCCCTTTCTTTACTTGGCTTGCCTTCAGTGAATTAATGTTACATATAAATGGAATGAAATGGGCCAAGCCCTCATGTAAAAAACCTGAAGTCTTAAACTGAACAAACCTGACTAAGCAAACACAAAACAAGCACAGTCATATAAAGCATGTTCACAGAAGGCCTAAACCTCACACAAGTGTTTTTAATTCAGCCTACCCCCGCCGCCGCCTTCAGTGGATTAATGTTACATGTACATTAATATTTGACAACTGTTTTTACAACAGAAATGTTACATGAGCAACAATAATATACAGTGACACAAACTACTCAACTTTTTATTCAAATTTCATCATTTTGAATTAAAAACATAATCATGAACTATGTAGCCAATGTGACAATTGTTTTTGCTGTTGGTGTTATCTGAGTGAAGTGGCTTTTGTGGGGCGGGACTTGATTTTGTACATCAGGAACTGATTGGATCATTGTCATTACTGAAATCTCATGCGAGTGACAGGTTGCTCGAGCGAAGACACGTCATTAGAGATGTTGTTGCAAGGGGGAAGTTCGTGTTTTTGATTAGAGATTATGAGGGCACATTATTTTATTTTTTTATAACATAAAAATTTTCTTTGTGACTTTAATTTCATTATATGTGACCCTGGACCACAAAACCAGTCTGAAGTCGCTGGGGTATATTTGTAGCAATAGCCAAAAATACATTGTTTGGGTCAAAATGATCCATTTTTCTTTTATGCCAAAAATCATTAGGATATTAAGTAAAGATCATGTTCCATGAAGATATTTTGTAAATTTCCTACTGTAAATATATTAAAACTTAATTTGTGATTAGTAATATGCATTGCTAAGGACTTCATTTGGACAACTTTAAAGGTGATTTTCTCAATATTTAGATTTTTTTGCACCCTCAGATTCCAGATTTTCAAATAGTTGTATCTCGGCCAAATATTATCCTACATCAATGGAAAGCTTATTTATTCAGCTTTCAGATGATGTACAAATCTCAATATCGAAAAATTTACACTTAAGACTGGTTTTGTGGTCCAGGGTCACATATTATATATATAGTAGTGTCCAAAAGACTGAGACCACATTAAAAATCTGGGATTCAAAATCTGAAAGTGAAATTTAATCCTGAAAGTGAACAGAAAATTGGAAAAATCTAAAACAAAAATGTTATGACGTAAAATGAATCAGGAATGCTTAGGATCTTTGTCATTTAAGTGCTTTACGTCACAAAAGGGTTTTTTCACACTTTCACACTTAAAACCCATAGTTTAAAAAAAAAAAAATGTTTCACAGAGTTCAGTTTTGTTCCCTGTTTTAAGAAATAATTTTTTGATATTCAGGTTTTGAAGTTTCACAGTGTACATATTTATGTCCAATTCAGTTTAATCATGCATAGGCAGTTATATACTTTAAAAAAATGATACCGTATACTTTGTGTGTATAATTTGTTCAAATCAGAAAACTATCTTTTTTTAATGAAAAAGAGAAGCATTTTACTAGTGTCTCAGACTTTGTTACTGTGTGTCAAGAAAATACAAGAGTGTCACTGGGAATGCGTACAACATGTGCACAACACTGGAATGCGCCTGTCAACATCCCATATGAAAAATGTGCCACAGGCAGAACTTATGTCAAAATGCTCTATAGAATAAAGGTTGATATGACCAGAATCGGGCAGCTAAGCTGTCCTTTCCCATCATATCATGTTTTCCCTGACATTCATCTAATGAACTGTTTATCACCGATAGAGAGAGAGAGAGTAAAAAAAAGGAATAAAAGAAGCCAGTGAATTCTTATCGGCAATCCATCGTACTGTTTACAAATGAATTATTTCTACAATGTTTCATGTTTATTTAATACTACATATTTTTCCAGATGAGGGGAGGTTGAGCTCTGGCTCCACTGGGGCAGCGTGAAATGGGCCAAGCCCTCATGTAAAGAACCTAAAGTCTCTTAAATTGATCAAACCAAACCGAACAAACACAAAACAAGCGCAGTCATATAAAGTACATTCACAGAAGGCCTAAACCTCACACAAACACACACAGCTGGCAAATATACTGAGGACAAGAGTGTTTTTAATTCAGCTTCCCCCCTCCCTCCTCTATTTGCCCTTAAAACCACGCAACTGATATTATTCTGTGGCTTACACTAAATCCACCCCTCCATCTCTCTCTTGCTAGTGCATAAACAGATTTTTTTAGATTATGTTCACAGATGGGGACCCCGCAAATCTCTCCGCCAATCTATCATTTCCCTGTCTGTCTCTCTCCATTTGGTTCTTATCCATCACTTCTCTTCCTCCTGAAGACAGTGATGCCTTGGAGCGTGCAGGGCTGGGATTTGGGAGAGCTTTAGTGTTTTTTCTTTCGGTAGACAGCGAACATGAAAAGAGGGCACTTCTATAACAGTGTGTTTGGCGATGTTGTGCTTTTAAGGGATTATGTATTTCTTAATATTAAACATTATTACTGGGAGAAGTGTGACTGTAAAACATATACTTATAATAAATCCAGATTGGAGACAAATGTAAATGCCATTCAAACTGTATGAACTGGCATATTAATGTGTGCTGAACATAAATGTCAAAAATGTTTCATGATAATTATGTTAATTATTTTGGATTCTTCAGCTGAAATAAATGTAATTTTGTTTAGAAGATTAGAAATGACAGAATGTCCTAAATGCTATTTTCCTAAAAGCAATACTATGAAATGTATGATTAGGCATGTTTATAGTTTTAGTGACTCTTGATTACTTAGCAGACACGCAGAAGTCAGTATGTTGCTCTCAGGCATTTCATGCATCCTTTCAAACACATTTAATTAATGTTGCAGAACAATTTAGTTATTTTAACTGATTAAGTTTGGTGTTTGTAACTGGTCAGTCGAATAGTGTTAAGTCAGAGACCCACAAGGAAAAGAGTATGAATGCTTCTCCAATTAGTGTAACAACTGTAATGGCGTTCTTGTAAAGTTCTTTCATCACTAACAGCAGGGGGAAAAACAACACTTAATGAAAATAATGAAATGCAATCATCCATATAATCATGCATAGTTGGGATAGCAACATAAAATGTCAAGTTTTTATGTATCAATTTTCACAAAAATATTGAACAGCACAATTGATAATAATGATAAATGTTAGTTCTATCACGACAACTCTTGGGGGGGGGGGCGGGGTATTAATACAGGTGCATCTCCAGCCAATTTAGAATAATAGGTGGAAAATTCATTTATTTCAGTAATTCAACTCAAATTGTGAAACCCGTGTATTAAATAAATTAGTGAACACAGACAGTAGTTACTTCAGTCTTTGTTTCTTTAATTATGATGATTAGAATACATTTATTAAAAACACAATTCACTATCTAATGGTAGAATATGGTGACATGCCAATCAGCTAATCAACTCAAAGAGAAACACCTGCAAGGTTTCCATGACCTTAAAAATGGTCTCTCCAGTTTGGTTCACTAGGCTACACAATCATGGGGAAGACTGCTGATCTGACAGTTGTCCAGAGATAATCATTGACACCTTGCAAAGAAAGTGAAGCCTGGCATTGTTGCCAAAGAGAAGCTGGCAGTTCACAGAGTCACTGTATCAAGAAAGCATGTTAACAGAAAAGTAGTGGAAGGAAAAAAGTGTGGAAGAAAAAGATGCAACCAACTGAAGAGAACCCCATGGCCTTATGAGGATTATCCCAGCAAAATGATTCAAATTTGGGTGAACTTCACAGGCTGGACTGAGGGCTGGGATCAAGGCATTAAGAGCCACACCAGACGTGTCAAGGAATTTGGCTGGTGTCGTATTCCTCTTGTTAAGCCACTCCCTGAACCACAGACAACATCAGGCGTCTTACCTGGGCTAAGGAGAAAAGAACTGGACTGTTGCCCAGTGGTCCCAAAGTCCCACTCTTTTCAGATGAGAGCAAGTTTTGTATTTCATTTGGAAACCAAGGTACTAGAGTCTGGAGGAAGGGTAGAGAAGCTCATAGCCCAAGTTGCATGAAGTCAAGTGTTAAGTTTCCACAGTCTGTGATGATTTGGGGTGCAATGTCATTGTGTTGTTTGAAAACCAACATCACTGCACCCGTTTACCAAGAAATTTTGGAGCACTTCATGCTTCCTTCTGCTGACCAGCTTTTTAAAGATGCTGATCTAATTTTCCAGTAAGATTTGGCACCTCCCCACACTGCCAAAAGCACCAAAAGTTGGTTAAATGACCATGGTGTTGGTGTGCTTGACTGGCCAGCAAACTCGCCAGACCTAAACCCCATAGAGACTCTATGGGGTATTGTCAAGAGGAAAATGAGAAAGAAGAGACCAAAAAATGCAGATGAGCTAAAGGCCACTGTCAAAGAAACCTGGGCTTCCATACCACCTCAGCAGTGCCACAAACTGATCACCTCCATGCCACACCGAATTGAGGCAGTAATTAAAGCAAAAGGAGCCCCTACCAAGTATTGAGTACATATACAGTAAATGAACATACTTTCCAGAAGGCTAACAATTCACTAAAAATGTTTTTTTTTATTGGTCTTATGAAGTATTCTAATTTGTTGAGATGTGAGCCTAAATGTGAGCCTAAATCATCACAATTAAAAGAACCAAAGACTTAAACTACTTCAGTCTGTGTGCATTGAATTTATTTAATACACGAGTTTCACAATTTGAGTTGAATTACTGAAATAAATGAACTTTTCCACGACATTCTAATTTATTGAGATGCACCTGTACAAGACAATGTAATTGTGTTTGGTCTTGGTGGAAGATCACATATAACATATATGAAATAACCCTCATATATAGCATATATGAATCACCCCGTAGCAGATCTATACAGGTGGAGCTGGGGAAGGTGGAGGGTTTCTGAAGCAACTGCTACAGCAAGCACTAGCCAAGTATTTGAATGTTGAGCAGCGAGCTCATTGGATACTGGTACAAAAAGAACCAATCAGCTGCATCAGCTGTGATGATGTCATTATGTCAGATTGAGTTTGCCCTATTGGACTGTGCCACCTAGAGTTTCATGACATAACTTTGGATTTGAGCACCAAATCAGCAAATTAGAATGATTTCTGGAGGATCGTTTGACACTGCTGGAGTAATGGCTGCTTCACAGGAATAATGTAATCAAATGTAATAAAATATATTAAAATAGAAATAATATTTCCCGGTTTTGCTACATTTTTGACCAAAATAAATGCAGCCTTAGTGAGCATAAGAGACTTCTTTCAAAATCAATAACAAATCTTAGTAGTTTATCTTCTATCGCTGCCGTCACTGGCCAAGTATCCAATCATAATTTGATTTTTTAATTTAATTTTAAATTAATTTGTCTCTGGTTATATGGCTTATACTAATAGGCTACAATATTTGTCCCAGTGTTTGTATGTTTGGTAAGCTTCTGCTGTTGTTTGTGTGTTTACAAAACTATCAAATGTTCTACTCAGTCATGTTAATAATGTTATGGATACTGTTGGCCAAACGCATTACATGAATACATTTTAATATTTGATCTTAATTACAGTTTTTGTCATTTTCATATGGTGAACAGTTTGGACCGTGTTGGATCACCATTTGATGTCCAATGTCAATACGGGTCCTGAAGACCTTGGAAGTGCATGCATCCACAAATCTTTCTCACAAGGACCTGCACACAGACTTATAAATACACCATTAATCTTTGACCCTAAACAGTCACTTCTAATTATCTTACTGTATGTAGGTATAGTTTTCTCTTTGACACACATTCAAACACGTATACACACACACACACACACACACACAGTATTTAACAGTCTCTGCAGGGAGTTCGTCCTTTTGACCTCATTATACACAAGATGATTTATAATAATTCACATTCTCTTATATGTGCCTTTGTAAGCCAAGTGCGTATGGACTGTTTTTTCAACATCTGTGAAATTAAATTATGCATGCTGTGAATCATTATACACAATCTACCTTGAAATATCTTATAAGCATCTCAGTTTGTTATTTGTTTATGCAAGCGAATGTGAATTTTTTATGGGCAGTTCAACATGATCAAACCGGTTATAAATATGTCACATTTTGACATCAGGTCCAATATAACGTTGGCTTCTAAAGGTATAAACCTTAATTTATATTATTACCAGATGTAAAGTGAAAAAAAAAAGGGTCTAAAACTGTCTCCAAAAACTCCGAATTGTCATTTACAGATGGCCTCTCCATCTGTTAGTGTGGAATGAACAGAGGGATGATTCTGGGTCAGGGCTGTTGCAGAAATTCACAGGGCCTGAGACAAAATTTTTATATGTCCAAGTGAAGGCTAAACCACAACCCTAAAATACTCCCCCTTCACCAGCTCTGACAACGACTCTGCTCTGCGGCGAGAAGAGTGACAGCAAATCTTGTCACTTCACTGATGACATTTATTCTCAGATGAGTAGTTGACAAATTCACATGAACATGAGATTTTTCATCAAGAATTTAGGTTAACATATGGATACAGGAAAACATATATGATATAACAGGTCAAAATTTCTTGTATTGCTTTGCCACTTTTATATCAACGGTATATCAATTATATAATGATCCTGCATTGTGACAAATTCATCTTTACACCGCCACACTGCAGGCCAGTTTGTGTAGCCTGCAATAATTTAAAAACAATTAGCACTGACTTTCCATTTGATGAATAAATAAAATAAAATGCTGATCAAGTTCAAATTGAGTTTTTTCCAATATTATGAGAGGCACATTATTTTTCTTTACAGGATTGTCCTGGACATCTTGGCTTACGTCCTAGGTCAAATTCAGTAAGTATGTCAGAAAAATTGCCCGTCTAAAAAAAGCTTTGCAGACATTCTGTTTAATACACTTTGGGGAGAACTGATGAACGAACTACCATATTTCTTCTAATCATATTTAGACAAGTGCAATTATATTTTACCTAAATTCCTTTTTTTTCATTAATTCTGTCCTCCAAACTAAATTCATCATTTTTGCATACATTTATACAAAGGTTGTCTATATAATTGATTAAATATCATTTCAGCTGTGTTCTTTGGGCAAGTTGATTTTTTTTTTTAAAGATATCTGATATTGGGGCAAGTTGTCACATGTGTTTCATATGAATGGATTTTATGCAACTTCTTAATTACAATTTATATTTGCCAAAGAATATTTCCAGTCCTCAAATTTGCAATAGTGATGGGGATTTTCACTTTTTCTATTATTCCAGCAGGTGGAATCTGATTCATTTAAAGATTCATTCAAGAAAACTGATTCATTCAGAAATGAAACAAGTGACTTTATGAGTGAGTCACTGAATCACTCACTGTGTTTTGCTCCAAGATGCACAATGGTTGACTCAGCCTTGACATGGTTTGGAACTACTTTCATTGGCAGAACAAAAATAAAGTAATTGGCAGTATTGCATCTAAAATTTAAATTGTTCAATATTAACTTTTTTACCTTACATTTTTATTTTAAGGTAACAGACATTTCGCACTATAGCAGATATGTTATAATTGGATTTTATAGTGCTGTCAAATGATTAATCGCAATTAATCGCATCCAAAATAAAAGTTTTTGTTTACATTATATATGCATGTGTAGTGTGTGTATTTATTATGTATATATATATAAATACACACACATACAGTATATATTTTGAAAATATTTACGTTTATACATTTATATATTCATATTATTATATTTTATATTATATATAAATATATTTCATATATAAACATAACATATTTTTCTTAAATATATACATGCGTTTGTATTTAAATATACATGATAAATATACACACATATATTATGAAAACAAAAACTTTTATTTTGGATGCGATTAATCGTTTGACAGCACTAGATTTTAACAAAACAATTATTCATATAATTAGATATTTATGTGCCATTCAGCATTAGGGATGGCTATATTTACATAGTTCTCTCAAAAATACATGATGAAATATATTGAAAAAGACATTTAGTTGATTTTGTTTTACGGTGGAGTCAACAAGATTAATTTTGCTTTGTTTTATTCTGTTGCTTAATGCTGTGTTTAATGTCAGATTAATATGGATTTATCCAGGGTTTCCCCTACATGACTTGTTCTAAGTTCCCTAACTGTAATTAAAAGTGTATGTCCCGAACCTTAAATAGATTCTCAGGTAGGCCGTAACCCTGAGCGTGGACATGTATGAAGTGCCGGACTGCACTCAGTGGGTCCATTGTGATCCAGAGAGATGGGGCTGTTTGCACACTGATGGAAGCAAAAACTGCTGTGTGGGCCAAACCAAGTAAGTAAGTGCTAGAGTAATGCACTCCACTGGCATATCATTCTCATTCCTGTGTTGCACACACACGCTGTCCCCTTCACTCTGTCTCTCTGTCCCCCTCTTTTTGTGTTTATTATTAAACAGGAAAGTGACAGAAGGGCCCTGTCAGGGCTTAAACGCAGAGATACATTTAGTTACATTATTGATGTGAGAGAGAGGGAGAGAGAGACAATGTTTGTTTAAAAAGCTGTGACACAGGAGCACTGAAAGAAAGACACGCAGATAGAGATGGGAACAGAGTGACAGACGGTGCGTGTGAGAGGGTAAAGAGATAAGATGGAGTGATTTTTAACCTATAGAGGAGAGCTGGCAGGTTGTCATACAGAGAAGTTCTCACAGTGCTTTTGTCTCAGGTTTTGAGGCCAATTAAACAAATGCATAACTTCTCTAGCAGTGGTTTGGTATGTTGGTTTCAGAGACCTAGTTAAAAAGTAAAAATCCCTAAAATAAATTTTGGTTAATTCTGTCTTCCAAACTAAATTCCTAAATCATATATATATATATATATATATATATATATATATATATATATATATATAAGAATTGATATAACTGATTAAACTATGTCCTTTGGGCAAGTTGATTTTTTTAAAGAAATCTGATATTGGGGCAAGTTGTCACATGTGTTTCATATGAATGGATTTTATGTCTTCATGAGTGAGTCATTGATTCGTTCACTCAACCGATTTGTTTGAACACACTGATTCATTCAGGAATGAAACAAGTAACTGTGATTATGAGTGAGTCATTGAATCGTTCACTCAGTTGATTTGTTTGAAAATACTCATTCGTTCAGGAACATACAAGTGACTGCTATTATGAGTGAGTCATTGAATCGTTCACTCAACCGATTTGTTTGAAAACACTGATTCATTCAGGAATGAAACAAGTGACTGTAAATATGAGTGAGTCATTGAATAGTTCACTCAACTGATTTGTTTGAAAACATTGATTCGTCCAGGAACTAAACAAGTGACTGTCTTTTGATTGAGTCATTAAATCATTCATTCAACCGATTTGTTCAAAAACAGTGATTAGTTTGGGAATGAAACACAGCTACTGCATTTTGCTCTGAGATGCACAATGTTGGACTCTGCTTTGACTTAGTTTGGAACTATTTTCATTTGCAGAACAAAAATAGACAAAGTAATTGTTACTGTATCTAAAATGTGAGTTGTTCAATATGAACTTTTTTACCTGTTACATTGTTGCTTGTCTTATTTCTTATTACTTAGGCCTATGTATTATTTTAGCTGGTTGCCTTTGTGTCAACCTACCGTATATAGTAGGGACGCAAGATATTATCGGACAGATATCAGAATCATCCGATAATGGCTTTAAATGTAAATATCGGCATTGGCCCGATATGAAAAATTACACATATATGTCTTGCCGATAAGAGGAATACATTAACTTACATGTTCTCAGGGTATGCTAGTGATTAGATCATGTCAGCAGTGTGGCTCATTCTTGAAGCAAAGTTTTGTCTGAATGATGATTAGACTCACTCTTTTGGATTGCTACATTTACAGAATGATGCGTTAGGTGTGTGATAGAGCAAACAGTAATACCACGTGCAGTGGCAGCAGCGGCAGCCTCCCCCAGGTCCTAATACCCACTCAGTAAGAAGTTTTAATCTGTAGGTGGCCTACTTCTAATAAAATTTAAAATAAAATAGCCTACACAAATAACATTTAGACAGTGTTTCTGATTAAATAAGCAGTAATTGACATCACAAAATAATGAGTATGTTTTGATTTAAAGGTCAGAAGCTATAGCTTACATGAAAAAAAAAAATTAAATTAAATAATTTTATATATATTGATTTATTCATTAATGTGTAATATGTTTCATTTTTTAAACAAATCATAAGCTCTAAAAGATTTTCAGAATTTTTACAAATCTTTTGCTTTAGACCATCTACAAATGTTAAATCTTAAAATGAAATGTTAACACTGCATCTTTCTGGGGGGGGGGGGGGGGATGCAGCGATTGATATATAGTTTATTTATAGTTATTTTCAAAGCTTCAATGTACTGTCAAAAAACCTTCATTATTGTTTATTTAATTCTAACAAATAAGTTCTTGTTAAAAACTAACCAAAATTAAAAATATTTTGCTTATAATTTCTGCACAGGAGAGACTTGGTGTTGTTTCCAAACAAAAGGAAATATATTGGTATCGGTATCGGCCAAAATGAGTTGAAAAATATCGGCATATCGGATATCGGCAAAAATCCAATATCGTGCATTCCTAGTATATAGTGTGACAAGTGTGTCAGTTGCAAAGACTTTAATGTTTGTGTCTAAACAGAAATTGACTTAAAAAAATTAAGCCACCATAAGAAATATTAATTGTTGCAAAAAAATTTGACGATGCCAGCTTGAGTCTATCCTATGGTGTTCAGCAGGCAGACATATAATATATAATCTGTAGTTCGTCCTTTATTATCATTGCCTTTCTGGGCTGTGTATTAATATGATGTGTGGGTGTCCTGCATTAGCAGTGGTGTGCCTCTGTGAGTTGTTCACTTGAGTGCTCTCACTCTGGTATATGCGCATGCTTATGAAAGGGTAATGCTTTCTGTCCTTTATAGGGAGAGAGTGTGTGTGTATTTGGCTTTCTTGGTTCTCAGATGTGTTAACGTGCTGTGCCAGTTCACGCTTGATTAGTCAGTCTCGCTCAAGACAACTCTCTACAATGTTAATCCTCCTGTAGTAGTGAAGTGTGAGTGTTTTATTCCAACACTTTTCTAGAATAGCCTCTCACACGCATACGCACACATACGGCTAAACTTTAACTCACGGAGGTGTGATCCAATGCAAGAAAAATGCATTTGTTGTTCAAATATACACAGCAGCTCACATTTCTTCAACTACAGGCAATTTTATGGCTGATTTTTATTTAAATAAACAGATTCCACCTTAGTTTTGTTATTTGAAGGTCACATGAAGGTTGTGGTGTAATTTCCACCATGACAAAAAAGGAGATGACAGTGTCAGTGAAGGTCAGGTTTGAGATGAAAAATCAGACCATTAAAGTGTAAAGAAAACAAAGAACAATCGAAGTAAATATCACTTCAACTTGTGAACAATATTTTTATTGTGTGCAATTTCCAATCAGAATGAAAATGACAAAAGAAATGTGTAAAATGTTGTTTATAATTATTTATTTTTCATATTTTTTGATGTATTTATTTAAAAATGCTTTAAAAAAATAATTAATATAAAAAGTTGTCTATGAAATTAGCCTAAGCGAGACAGAGGAGGTGGCCTAATATTGTGAAGTAAAATTGTGAAATGTTACAATTTAAAATAATAGTTTTCTATTTTAATATACTGTAAGATATAATTTATTCATGTGATGCAAAGCTGAATTTTCATCATCCATTACTCCAGTCTTCGGTGTCACATGTTACTTCACAAATCATTCTAATATGCTTTATTTATTTATTATCAATATTGGAAATAGATTTTGCTGCTTAATTTTTCTTTTATTTTTGAACCTGCGATTATTTTTTCAGGATTCTTTGATGAATAAAAAGTTTAAAATATCTACTTATTACCATCACTTTTTATTAATTTAACATCCTTGATGAAAACAAATATTAATTTCTTTCAAAAAAAAAGAAAAGAAGTTACCAACCCCAAACATTTGAACAAACAAAATATTTATTTTTTAAATAAATGCTTATTCATCAAAGAATCCTGAAAAAGTATCACAGGTTCCAAAAAATATTAAGCAGCAAAAACTGTTTCCAATATTGATAATAAATCAGCATATTAGAATGATTTCTGAAGGATCATGTAACACTGAAGACTGGAGTAATGATGCTGAAAATTCAGCAGGAATAAATTATTTTGTATAATAAAAGAGTATACCATTATTTTCAATTGCAATAATATTTAATAATATTACAGTTTTTTCTGTATTTTTGATCAAATAAATGCACATTTGATGAGCATAAGAGACTTCATTAACAAACAAAAATCTTTCTGATCCCAAACTTTTGAACGTATGTGTATATTTGTTTGGTAATTTATTTGCTCTCTGTATTGAATGATGCATTTATATAGCGCTTTTATTGTGTATTGCCATACACCCAAAGCGCTTTACAATCATGTGGGGGGTCTCTCCTCAACCACCACCAGTGTGCAGAATCCACTTGGATGACACTACGGCAGCCACAGGACAACGGCGCCAGTGCGCTCACCACACACCAGCTATAGGTGGAGAGGAGAGAGAGTCCTAGAGCCAATCAAGTGGATGGGGATTATTAGGAGGCCATGATGGACAAGGGCCAGTGGAAGGAATTTGGCCAGGACACCGGGGTTACACCCCTACTCTTTACGAGAAGTGCCATGGGATTTTTAGTGACCACAGAGAGTCAGGACCTCGGTTTAACGTCTCATCCGAAAGACGGTGCTTTATGTATTAATCTGATTATTGTAAAGTCTTCTTGTGCTTTGGAAATTTGCCACATGAATGATTATTATAATTATTATAAATGATGCGATCCTTTTGTGATGCATGTATGTATAATATACTGTATTTGCTTCATATATGTCATTTCCACCACTATTATTTCCTCTATTATTTGAATTTGATTGCTTAGGGGTGAAATTTTTGTTTATATATGTTTTTATTTGTTTGGTCTCTGCATTAATATGATTGATCATTAAAGCTTGGAAGTGCATTAAAGCTTGGGAAATTTGCCATATAAAAAATTACTATTATTACACAATGACAGAATCCTCCTGTGATGCATGTGTGCTTCATATTAAATTTTCATCACCATTAATTTCCCTACAAAATGAATAACAAATTTGATAAGGAGGAAAGTGCTTTTGATTGTTCAGGGGGAAAATTAATTAATTAATTAATATGTCTGCTCTCGGTATTAATCTGATTGATTGTAAAGAGCCCTTGAGCTTTAGAAATTTGCTAAATTATTCTAATTGGTCAGAACCCTCCTGTGATGCATGGATTCTGCTGCTGAGAAATGTTGATAGACAAATTAAACTAACCAGTGTCTTTATTTAAGAGAGTCATTTCTAAGTGCTAAAGTACACTTTGCTACACACTTGCTAGCTCAAATACATGTACTTTAACACAAAAACATTCAGAAATTCAGCACACTCCATGAACCCAGATGGGTGTGACTGCACTAATGCGACAATGCACCAAAGTTTTCTTTTGGTTGCAGTGTGTGTTTACATGCGTGTGTGTAACTTTGGCAGCTTCTCTTTAATTTGCTCCAGATGTCTCTATGTACAGAGACAGTCACCCCAGGACACACACACATACACACACACAGTCACTCCTTCATTACCACCAAACCACAGAGAGCGATGGCAAGAGCGAGACAGGGATTAGCACAATTCCAGATTTAAGCTAACGCACGTCAGTGAATGTTATCAGAACTCTTCATTTTGTGTTTAGCTTGAATTGAAGCTTTTCTATGGTCTGTCGCTCTCCACAAAACACTGCTTATGAGTCACCAGCGCTGGCAGCACCCTTCTCCTCCTGTAGCCCGCAGCTTTGGACCTGGACGGCTCTCATTTGGCCCTGGAGGCGCGCTGTATTTTTCTGCTTGATCTCATCAATGGCTTGACCTGTGCACACACCAGTTCGCCAGGGAAGCGTGAAGTGTTTTTTTCTTTTTGCTTTTGTATCCTGCCTTTATTTAGCCACGTTAGTCGAGATGAGCACAACACGCATTTCATGCAGTGTCCTAAAAATCTTCCCTTGCAGCGATGGAGGCCGAACGCTGGAACATACAGTAATAAGCAGCTCGGGATGTTCTGCCATCTTTGCTCTTAGCGGGCTGACTTCTCCGCTCTTTTTTCTGAAGTACAAAGGGCTTACGTGATCTTTGTGCATTCGTGGTACTGCCATGGGGTGAACGTTTAAGACTGCAATTTTGCGGCATAGACTAGACTTTTGTGTTCTGCCAGGTACTCAGATAATGTGCTTTATATGGAAACATTAGAAATGAACTGGTTTTAGAGTTAGATCAGGTAGAAAATCTTGTTGAAGTAGCAACATTATATTTTTTGGCTTTATACAAAAGTGTAGTGAAATAGAAACAGGAAGTGATTGGGGAAGAGAGACGGGAACATGATAGGGAAAGGACCACAAATCTGGACTCAGGACAACTGAAAATCTGTTGCATGCCTCAGACAACTTTGTCTTGTTATTGCAACTTTGTGTTTCAAATTTGTTTATCTCTTAATTTAGATGTTATATCTTATTTGATTTTATATTTCATTTCCTAACTGTGACTTAATATTTCATGATTGCAATTCATATCTCAAAATGTGATTTAATATCTCATAATTGTAAGCTGATATTTCACAATTATGATATTATATCCAACAATTGTGACTTTTTATCTCATAATTGAGACTTTATATCTCACAAGGTAATTTTATATTTTACTATTGCGACTCATAATTGTTTCTCATAATTGTGACTTAATATTTCACAATTGCAATTTATATCTCGTAATGTGATTTTATATTATTGTGATTTTTCATAATTACAATTTGTCTCATAATTACAACATAACTCACAATTGCAACATTTATTAATGGTGACTTAAAAATGACAAAGTAAGATATAAATTGTAATCATGAAATATTATCTCATAATTGAGACTTTATATCTCATAATGCGATTTTATATTTGACAACTGTGACCTTATTGTGTTTTAATTGTCACAATATGATTTTATCAACTCATACTTGGATTATCTCACAAACAATTATGACTTTATATCTTTATATTACATCCTTCCATATGAGAGTTCATTGAAAAAAATCTTTAAAAACAAATTACTTAAGTAAATGACTTTTTACATTAGGAGAAATATTATTTGCAGTGTAACATGAGCAACTAAAGCTAGCTAGCGGAAGGGTTGGTAGTGTTGGTGGGAGGGGAGCAGCTGAAGATGGAGCAGAGCAGGGTGATGCATTTTGGCCTGGGGCAACAGTTTGTGCTTGGATGAGTACAGATCTGAGGGCTGAGCTGCGTGACTCAATATACTGACAGTGGGAGACCTCGTGAGGAGACACGCATATCCAACCTGAGAAGAAGTTGACATGAAACAGAGCTAGCAACGTGGGGAAAACAGTCCAGCAAAGCCCAAGCTGTGCTGCCTCAGGGACCTTTTCATGGCCCTGTGTGAGACATGACATGAAACTGTGCTCTTCTCCTCTCTCATTGCACCTCTCCATCCTCCTCACCTCCTTCACAGCTCCCTCTTTTACATGGGCGTGGGTGTAAAAGCTGCTTTTACCAGAATGTGAGGCTTTTAAACCATTCTGTTTCTCTCAGCGAGGAACACCCTGCTGTGTGCATTCTCCACTCAGCACTGTCTGCTCACACACACTTCTTTTCAACACAACACCCCTGAAGAGTCAAGTGGAGGCTAATTACCACTAAAGGAGAGCACAGTCATTTTTACAACCCGACCTCAGGGACTGACCTTATGGTGTTGTCTTCAGACCAGACTGACAAGATTACAGAAGGGACAAACTCTCTCTCGGAGCTGGGTTGTGTTTTGAGAAGTTTTGACTGCTCTATTTGGAAACTAGAGTGTGTCATGCGCATGTGGGACAATGTGGGCCAATGCAGGCCACTTGAAATCTTAAAATCTCAGTTTTAAGTGAACATGCAAAGAAAGTCCAATCCCCTTTACAGAAAAAGGTAAAACAACGATGTTGGAGGATTCTGAAGTTGGAGGAGAAAATGAGAGTTTTTCGCCCTACCCTCCCCTTTTCACGCATGAGTGAAGCCACACATGCGATTCGAAGAGAAATGACCAATCATTTCACTAGATAAGACCCTTATTTCTCAGGTGTGATTGTGTAGAGCCCTTTGAAGCTGCATTGAAAACTGCACTTTGGACCTTCAACCCATTGGCTCCCACTGAAGTCCATTATGGAGAAAAATCCTGGAATGTTTTCCTCAAAAACCTTAATTTCTTTTTGAAAGAAAGACAAGAACATGTTGAATGACATGGGGGTGAGTAAATTATTAGGAAATGTTTATTCTGGAAGTGAAGTGATTCTTTAAATATCTTGTTTAAAGGATATTTTACTTAAACTAAAAAAAAAAAAGAAAAAAAAAAAGATTTTTGCAATGTACCACTCAAAAGTTCAGGGTTGGTAAGATTTTTTAACGTTTCTCTTCTGCTCACAAAGGCTGCATTTAGCTGGCCAAAAATACTGCAAAACCAGCAATATTGTAAAAAAAAAAAATTAACTTAAAATAACTATTTTGTATTTTAACATTTTAAAATGTAATTTATTCTTGTGATGATTTCATGAGTCAATACGTTGATTTGCTGCTCAAGACATTTTCTTATTATTATAAATGTTGAAAACAGTTGTACTGCTTAATATTTTTGTGAAAACTGTGATACTTTTGATGAATAAAGCATGCAGCATTTATTTAAAATATAATTTTGGGGTAACGTTTAGATCAATTTCATGCATCTTTGCTGAATAAAAGTGTTTTTTTTTATTGTTTTGGAAAAATATAAAAAAATCACTCACATGAGATGAAGACTTCAGTTGTATCAGTAGCTGTTTTATTTCACATGGAGCAGGCCACCTTATGTGGGCCACCATTCTGAGATCACATGTCCAGCAAAATACTACCCTAAATATGGTTAGAGTGTCTGATATGGTCAAAGAGGGCACTTTCACTATAGCAGACCTACAAACGCTTTCCACAGATCTTGAAGGTACGGGATGTTATGTGAATAGACAGGCAGCGTCTATGTGAATGGCTGCTGATCTAATTAAAGGTGATGAAGGGTACAGGCCTTTGCTCCAGGAGGGCAGGTACAACTGCATTAGTTTAGAGTTATGGGCCTGAGGGAATGGCTGTGGACTAGTTAAATGTGATGAAAGGTATAGTATTTTGCTATAGGAGAGCAGATAAAGGGGTTTGCTGAATTATTTTAGAGTTATAGCCTTGAGGGAACGACCTAGAATCATTAGAGGTATGAGTCTGTGTTATGGGACCGATGTGTCGCATGATTAATATAGTATTATTGCAATATGGGCACAAAACACTTGGACTGGTCCTTGACATTTTTCTATCTATTTCTCTGTCTTAAAAGAACTAGCTGTTTTGTGCAGTCAACTATTTCTTTGGAAATTAAATATTTTGTTTGTCACCCAGTGAAACTGTAGGTGCTTATCATGCAAGCTCTCTAGGCTGCAAGACACTAATTACGCCAAAAATACACTGAGATTTCACACTCCAAAAATGCTGTCATGTTTCGTTGAATATCTGTTGACTGATTGATTGATTGATGCTTGTTTATTTGAAAATATGGGGTCAGTGAGATTTTTAATCTGTTTTTGAAAGAAATGTCTTGGTCACCAATGCTACCTTAATTATTCAATAAGTCAGTAAAAACAGTAATATTTTTTACAATTTACTAATTTTCAATAAATAGTTTTCTATTTTAATATTCATTTAATAAATTTTAAAATGTAATTTATTTCTGTGATGGTAAAGCTGAATTTACACGATCCTTCAGAAATTATTCTAATATGCTGATTTGCTGCTCAAGAAACATTTCTTATTATTTTCAATGTAAAACAGTTGTGATGCTTCATATTTTTTGTGGAAACTTTTTAAACAGACATTTTGGCAAACAGGCATTTTGCCAGCCATGTAAAAGTCCTTACTATCACTTTTTATCAATTTAATGGATCTTTGCTGAATATATTAATGTATTCATTTATTTATTTGTAGTATCCTATTATATTTATGGCACCTTATTTTAATTTTATTTTTTAAATTATTATTATTATTATTATTATTATTATTATTATTATTATAAGTGTGTATTGTATGTACAGTAATCAGGCTTTACAAATGTTCTTTGCTTTGAAAAGTTCTTTGAAATTTAAATTTAATTGTTAACAACAACTGGTAACAATCATTATACAAGTGAAAAACTGTAATTTAATATTATAGAATCAACCTTACTACCTGTGTTGTAGGAGCCTTGGAGTAAAGGGGCTCATCCATAAAAAATTGTCCCAGGACCTTGTGAATTTTAGCAGTGGCCCTCCTTTTTAGATCAGATTAGATCCACTTTTTGCATTGCAAATAGTTACATACACTCTTTACCATTCATGCGCATAAATGTGCTTTCGTGTGAAAAATGCAAAGCACAATAACTGATTCAGATGAGTTTGAAAAAACAGTAGCACATACAAGCTTCTGTGAAACAACATGTTCTTAACAGACTCTGGTATTCAGATACCTCTCTCACACACACACACACACACACAAAATGAGTCACTGAGAGCTTTTTCACAAGAGCTCACTATGAGATGCCAACTTCATCAATCCATCTATTTAAACTGCTCATGTCTGCAATGCATTGACTGATTTAGCCAATAGAGAAATGAGACAGAGAGAAAGAAAAAGCGCACATGAAAGGACACAGAGATGTACAGTGAAGTGAGTGGGGTGTCTGTATTGTCAAAAGGCTGAATGGTCTGTGGGGAGGAAGAAGGCCATTATAACAGTTATAATATCAGCAAAAAGGGGGCAGAGAGTTGGGAAGGGGGGGGTTGCATGGGTCAGAGAGAGACAAAGGTTACACAACAAATTATTCACCCCTCTGCTGGCTCCATTCTGCACCCTTTTGTTAAGCATAAACGCAGCTTGGCAGGGTCCACAGAGAACTCTTCGATTCACAGTAGCAACTCATAAACAGCCACTCATTATACAGTACAAGAGTCTGCTCAGATCATCAGCTTCAAACTGACAAACACATGCAGATGTAAATGAAAGTGAACTATTATAACCGCAAACAGACCTACAAACTCACTCAGAGACTCCTACACATGTTGACACACACACACACACACACACTCCAAACCGGACCGGACGGCAAGAGACCCCGATAACCCCTCAAAACGGGGCAGCTGAGAGCACCAGGGGGAGCAAAGGAAGTTTCATACCTTCTTCAGCTGAACTGTACTGGACCACAAGAGAGACAGACAGAAAGATCCTCCACATTTCCATCAGAGCAACACACAGGAGAAGTCCAGAGAGGAAGAACACAGGAGAGGGACACAGGAGGAGAGAGAGAAAGAGAGAGAGAGTGAGAGAGGCAGAGAGAAAGGAGGAGGAGTCTGTCTGCTCGTTTTTATCTCAGATTAAAGAGAGGAGAGAAAGAGGGGGTGGGGGAGCAGGGAGGAGTATTTATGTATGATGATGATTATGACTGAGAAGTCACTGAGCAAAGAATGAGGAAAGAGAGAGAGAGAGAGAGAGAGAGAGAGAGAAAGAGAGAGAGATATGAAGGGACCAGTAAACTGACTTTAGCCACTCATCGTGATGGAAAGCCTAAAACGAGTTCGGCTTGTTCGCAGAAAAAGTGTCTAGACACGCAGGAGACAGACGCTCTCACAGTCACATTTGGTGAAGGCTCTTGTTTGGCATGCTGATAGGGCACAGAGAGCCAGATTGGAAATTGGAAACACTCAGTAAAAGAAGCTTGGAAACATGCCTGTGTGTTTTCTTTTCCTCTCTTCTTTCAATTGCTGCTTTTTTCCTGGGAAAAAAAATACATATTTTGAATATTTTCTTCTGGGCTTGGTCATGTCTCATTTTCCACACAAACACACACATAGAGAAAAAGAGAAAGGTTATTCAATATAGACATTCATTTAGAATGTACTCCTGAAGACGACAGTTTTGTACAATCATCTCTTTGAAAACAGCGCCTCCTGATGGAGTGACTTGAAGACAGCAGTAGAGCCTTGATTTGTTTGTGAGGAGCCTGATCACTCTGACCTGTCAGGCATCAAACAAGCGTAAAAGACGCCGTCTTACTTCTTACAAGTCTTCCACCGACACTCTTCGACGCTATCTCCTCCTTTACTATAATGTACTTATTTTTTATGTGTTTTTATCTGTTTTACCTATATTTTATCCAATTCCGTAGTCCTAATGATGGTCAAGCCAAAGCTCGAGGCGAGTCTCGGGCTCAAGCTTTCTGCCGTTCTTCAAGAACAGGAAGCTAAATTGATTTACCAGACGGGATGAGTAGGTGAAGTAGTGAATTGGATTTAGTGAATTTGTACCAAAATAAATTAAATAATCTTATATCATACCGGAAATGAACAATATAGCGAGAAAAACAAAACAATTAATTCAAGTGCATAAGTAAATCACAATGGAATATAAACCAAACGCTATTATTAGACTACAGAAAACTATCCCATTATTGTGGCTTACACGTAAAGCAATATATATTGGGTATATGACTTTTATGATATGATGCAACATGTCACACGGGAATGAACAGACCTGTCATGACATATGAGAGTTATAAAAAAAATATGTAGAGTTACTGTGATGTGAACAGTCACAAACACATGTCACATCAAATCATGTGGAATGGGAATGTTTTAATCTTGTCAATCTCACAAAATAAATATGCTTTCAAGTGCTTATGGTATTACATACACTCATATATTTAGGACATTGTGTTTGAAAAAATAAAACAGTAATTAAAAAAGTAAAAACATAAGAAATTGGAAATAAAATGATAAAAGCTATATAAATATAACAAAATATATAAATATATATAAAATACATTCACAAAAAATAAAAAAAGGAAAACATCATTGGTGCATACTTCATAAAAGTCCAAAAAGCATCTCAATCATCCAGACAGACTAGTGCAGCAAAATACAATAATAAATGTAAACAAACATATTTACACAGTAGAGCAAAACTTTTACAGTGTACAGTCCAATCTACCCGAGAACCAAAAGCCTATTTAAAAAAAAACTCAAATAGGGCTATTAAACAGTGTGCTTGTGATGAGTGGATTTCATGATTAACTTTCATATGATCCTGTATCAGTAGTGTTCATTCAGTCATGTTCAGTGACAATCATCACAAGAAATACTTAAGTGATGAACACC
Organism: Tor tambroides; assembly: GCA_021397915.2. NCBI lineage: Eukaryota > Metazoa > Chordata > Actinopteri > Cypriniformes > Cyprinidae > Tor > Tor tambroides. The sequence goes on from JAFVLL020034295.1 coordinate 82,680, forward strand.
ATTTAAACAATGATAATTCATAACTTCAGCAGTACATCTACAACCAGTAACATCTACATAAACAGCAACACATGCTGAAATAACTGGACCTGTACTGGACCCCCCAAAACATACTAAAAATCTAGGATTTAAAACCCAATTTAAGCAGTAAAATGACTCCTTTTTACAAAAACGCCAGATGCTAATGGCCTGAATAGCCATAACAGCAAACAGGAGAGTCTTCAGAGAGACTGATTAGAGTGAATTCAATCTGCTGTAAAGGCACTGCGTGTAATTTTTTTTACCTTGAAATATCAGTTTCAAAATCATTCTGATGGTACACTGACTTCTCATAAGGCTTCTGTTAATTCACAACACTTCCTACCAAACATCTGTTCCGGAAGTAAGGTGCGAAACGCAGCGAAAAGGCCGGACTGCTTTATGAGAACAACAAATGCACGTGTACAACTATCCACTTCAATTATGATCATTTAACTGCAGGGGGCTCCAAAGTCGGAAAAATACACAAAACTTCATACTTCAAGTCTTTGGGCAATATGGGAAATTTGCTAACCAACTATTTAAATATAAGTCATAGTAATCCGTTTAATATTCCACAAGATTATGTACAAGTGCTTAGTGCTCAGTAGAAATCTCACACATCAGTTATTTAAAAAAATACAACTAAACCCTTTGTCTAACTAAACATACACATCTGCAACCACATGTAATAAACACTTATTTGCTCATAATGACTTTATAACTGCCAATCATAAAAAGGCTTTCAGTACCATAACACTGTTCAGTAACTCTACGTCAGTGGTTTCCGAACTTTTCAGACATTTTTAAACCCTATGATGTTTTTGAAGCTAACTCACCTCAATAATAATAACAAAAAGCACAGTGATTTGACCACAGGAATGTGATTATTTTAACAGCTGCTAATGTTACGCTTGTAACATTGTGATTTATTTGTGAAAACACTGATGTGCTTGATCTCACTGATCTACCTGATAAATACACCAAGCTATTTCTTTATAATAATGCCCATTATTTAGCTGCATCTGTTCATTTAAGGTATCAATCTTGTGTGGGTTAGAGGGTTTTTTTCTATAGGTTTGCTCAGCTTTTCTCCTGACCAGCCATTTCAGTCATCTGAAACTTCTCTGATGATGGGGATACTGGCATTGCGATGGCACCCTCTGGGGACGTGTAGTTGGTGGCATTGGAGCCTGCAGCATTGGAAAACCCATGGGCGATGTCCTCAAACGTTCGGCCTTTGGTCTCAGGAACGCGGAAGTAGGTAAACACGAAGAAGACAATAAGGAGTACGAAGAATATGATAAAGACGTACGCTTGACACAGTTCCTGAAAAGTAAGCAAGATCACAATGTGTTTAGTTTTTGTATTCCTGACAAATGTGATACTGATGAATTCACTGAGAAGGTTCTCACCAATAGTTCTGGGAAAAGCAGTCCGACAAGAAAGCTGGCGGTCCAGTTGCAGCATCCCGCCACAGCGATGGCTGCCGGGCGTGGACCTTGAGCGAATAACTCGGCCACTATGAACCATGGGATTGGTCCCGGTCCCATCTCGAAACTGGCCACAAACCCGAACACTGCCAGAATGGCCAGAACGCTGACTGCTGAAGTTCCCTGCTAGCCATATATGGAAACCATTTGGAGAGAGAAATAGAGAAATGATACATTTCAGTGAATGACTTCCAACACAGATGTAAGTTGGCGTTCATTAGTAAGAGCACACACTGACCCCTGCAGATACAGATTCGGGGATGGCAGTCGTATTAGTAACACTTCCTGCTTTTGCTCCTGTAGGTTTCTTAAGATCAGAAAAGACAAAAAGAATTTTTAAAAAAATGTAATCCCTTTATTTCTTCCATTGAAATAAACTATAGTTAAATAGTGGTTTATCATTTAGTGCTATTTAATGATATGCAATGAGTCCCAAACTCACAAGAATTTCAAGAGAAATGGTCATGAACAGAGCACAGACAGCCATTCCAGCTAGTCCGACCATATGAAGTGTTCTTCTTCCTGCCCTCTCCACCAGGAAGAGCTGTTGAGCAAAGCAGAGGAAGAATCAAAACACAGTCCTTTTAGTACGCCATCATAAAAATATTTAAAAGACATTAGGGCATAAAAATTGCAAATAAGAAGGGTGATTTTTGTTTATGTGAGTATTTTAGCTCAGCTGTGTAAACTTACAGAGATGACAGTGAAGAGAGTGTTGACCGCACCCACTCCAATGGTGGCATAGACTGCCTCAGTGATACCTGCATATCCGAAGATCTCTGTAGAGTAATAAATTACCTGGAAGATTGACAGAAAACACAGCTGGTTAACATTAAGAACTGTTTATGTCAACACTCTAAGTTCAAGTCAAAGAGGGGGAAAACATGCAAGGAAGACTTAGAAACTGACAGAATTTTAAGAATTCAGGGTTAAAGCAAACACTGCAAAAAAAAAAAAAAAAAAATCATTGATTAGTTTGTCTTGTTTTATCTAAAATTAAAAAAAAAAAAAAAAAAAAATCTAAAATTGTGTTATATATATATTACACCTTGTTAGAGAGAAGGCCAGGTTTCACAGACAGGCTAAGCTTAGCCGGCTCTAGGGCTTAGTTAAATTAAGATATTTAGGCAGTTTTTATATATATAAAAAAAAATGCCTGAGAAGAAAATGTTACAGGTGTGCATCTTGAGACAGAACAATGGCACTGACATAATATAAGATATGTCAGAGCAAGATTTTTTCAGTTGAGTCAGCTCAAACATGCATTTTAGTCTGGGACTAACCTTAAGCCTCGTCTGTGAAACCAGGGGTATTTGTTTAATTTTATCACCTTAACTGTTTTAGGCATAAAAAATTGCCACTGATGGAAAAAAATTATGTGTTAAACTATAAATCTGACACATAATACATAGTATATATACAGCCCACAACAATCCGTTTATAGCATTTGTTAATTTTTCCGAAGTAGACTTAATAAATTCGTGCTAACTGATCTCAGTCAGTGTGGTTTGGTGGAGTGTGTTGACTAGCAGCCGGGGTTGTGCTAACTGTAGGGTTTGCTAAAACTTGCTTTAAATTCAGGTAGAATTTCAGGCTAGAACTGCTTTGATGGCATTAATTCCTTATTGGTATAAAGTCCTTATTGCATATAGTGCAAATGACTTTGGTTTTATTGGTGGCTCTATCCAAATGGGATCTTGTTTGATGGATATGTTTTTACCTGGAAAACAAGGCACTGCAGGGTATAAAAATGATTAATGGGATGAGCTAAATCAAACATCAGATTTATACGTGGTGCAAGAAGTTTTGTATGATGTTTGAGACTCACAGCGTTGATGCCAGAGAGTTGTTGGGACAGCTGCAGGATTATGGCGATAATAATGGGCTGTCTGTAAGCGGAGTTACGGAACAGCTCTGGAATAGAAACTTTCTTCTCCATGGACATCTTCATGGCCTCTTCCTTCATCTCACGGATGTCATCTTCCACATCTGAATGCCCACGAAGACGTGTCAGCACTAAGAGCAAAAGAAAGAGAGGAAGATGTGCATCATAAGCACGGAGGAGTAAATACACTTTAGTTGCTCAGGCAGTTCTGTTCCTGAGTGTGGAGACTTTTTTCATTCTTTAGCAGTCATAGCAGGCTCACCTTGGCGTGCCTCTTCCTCCTGGTTCAGAGTGATCAGCAGGTATCGAGGGCTCTCCGGGCAGAAGATCAACATGACGCACTGTAACACTGCAGGCAACGCCGTCAGAGCCAATAACAATGGCCACAAAGACTGAGACCCCAGCAATAACTCCAGGCCTAAGATCTACCATGAAAAATAATTATCTATTTATAACCATTTCTTTTTCTAGTATATATAACAGATATATTGCAAAGCAGTAAGACTTCAACAAAATGATCAATTCTGAAGAGTCTTCTCCTTAATTACAATGAACAGGGACTAAAGCTTTCAAGTTTTAAAAAGGACCCAAATCCACTATAAAAGTGTCATAGAAATGGTCCAAATATGTGACCCTGGACCACAAAACCAGTCACAAGGGTCAAATTTGAGAAATTGAGATTCATACATCATCTGAAAGCTGAATAAATAAGTTTTCCATTGATGTATGGTTTGTTAGGATAGGACAATATTTGGCCGAGATACAACTATTTGAAAATCTGGAATCTGAGGGTGCAAAAAAATCTAAATATTGAGAAAATCGCCTTTAAAGTTGTCCAAATGAAGTCCTTAGCAATGCATATTACTAATCAAAAACAAGTTTTGATATATTTACGGTAGGAAATTTACAAAATATCTTCATGGTACATGATCTTTACTTAATATCCTAAAGATTTTTGGCATAAAAGAAAAATTGATCATTTTGACACATACAATGTATTGTCGGCTATTGCTACAAATATACCCCAGCGACTTAAGACGGGTTTTGTGGTCAAGGGTCACATATCTTCTGAAGCCATACAATAACTTTTGTGAGGAAATGATAGAAATTTCTGTTATTTATCTGTTATTTTTTGTTATAAATTGAGAATCATACAGTCCAATTCATGAACAAATCATTCAGACCAGTTTTGTGATGTGAATTAACTGATTCATTGAAAATATCTGAAGAATAATTTCTTCACAAATCTGACATTATGGAATGCGCCAGGAGATTTTCAGGGAATAGTGACTTACATTTCAGTCTGTACCTTGCAAAAAGCTATCATATGACTTCAGAAGACTGATTATATTTGGTTTAAGCAATTTGATTTATACTTTTGATTTTACTTTTCAATCTTTTTCAAGATTCAGTGTCTTTATAATTGCATGAAAATAAGGCATTTATATGGTGTAAATAATGACAGAAATTTCTTTCCTTTTTTTTTTTTATATATATATGTGAGCTATCCCTTTAAACTGTTATCAACATTCATACATAGGAAAATCTAACCTGTGCAATTAGGATGCCGATGACCACCCCGAGCTGGTGAAGGGTACCAAAAGCCCCTCGCAGTGCCGTTGGAGCAATTTCACCCACATACATGGGTGTCAATCCTGTACACAGGCCACAGAAGGCACCAATAACCAGACGGCCCACTATTATCAACTCATAGGAGGAGCATATGCTGGATAAACCCATCAGGACTCCACCAATCAGAGCCAGGATGTTGGACAGAAGCATGCATTTCCGTCTGTAATGAGAAGATGGGAGATGAATAAAGCAAAGTTTTTAAACAAAGCGTTTATATTTGTTTTATGTTAAAAGAAACAGTGTGATTTTCTCACCTCCCTAGTTTGTCAACTAGAGTGCCAACACTAAGAGACCCGATCATGCCGCCAACATTGAAAATGGAAACAGTTACACTCCACATTGTTGTCAACGTGGATTTTTCCATTGGCTCTCCACTGCGCTCCTGAGTCACATTTCTGATGAAGTTCTTCACTTTCTGATCATCAACAGAGAGACAGACGATGAGTGATGAAGTAATGAAGTGTTGTTTTTTGAAAAGTCTAAAATGCTACTCACTCGAAGAAACACTTACCTCATGGGGTGCATTGATGACACCTGTGTTGTAGCCAAACTGCAAGGAGCCGATGACAGCCGTGGACACACAGAACATGAGGCGCCATGTCAACTGCTTCCCCTGGACAAAAAGAAGGAACACACGTACTGTAATATGCAGAAAAATTAAAAGAGTAAAGATGAATGTAAGACAAAAGGTAAAACTGAGGTTGTCATCAGTTTGGGGGTCAGTAGTATCAAAAGTTTTGAAAACTCCTGCATTAAAATGTTAACAGAGCCAAACAGATGTAGAAAAGCAGAGTCTCTCTCACTTTTTCCATTATTTTTAGCACACAAATCACACTCTCGCGTCACTCAGTAGTCACACTCATTCCTTAAAATATCCTCTGTTTGTAAGGCCTATAACATTGCTAGATAAATTGAGTCTAAAGACATTCTCACAAATTCTGATAGCAACATATTACACAATGCAGTATTTCCCAGAGTATGTGTGAAAGTGGAACAAAACTGTTGCATACATTAGTAAGCAATAATAACTGGAATGCTTGTGTCCTTGTGTCATTCTTTCCTAAATGAAATTCTGAAACTGTCTTGCTGCTCTGATCTTAATGTCTGTTCCTTTTTGCGTCAAATTAAAAGAAAATAGAAATAACGAACTAAGCTTACTGTCAACTGTGCAACTTCTGTATGACTGCAGAGGATACTAAATTGACCAGAGATTAAAGAGTTAAAATCTGCATGACTGATGGTACAAATACATGCAAGCAGTAAAAGCACAGAAAACCACACATTTAGACCAGTTCCCACTAGTTCTCACGTTATGCGGGTAATGGGTTACAAAGTTCAGTAGTCTGAGGGCCTGTGTATTGGGTGTATTATTTTTTTTTGTTTGGTGTTTTTTTTTTTTTTTTGTTTGGTTTTTTTTTTTTTTTTTTGAGAGAGAGAGAGAGAGAGAGAGAGAGAGAGAGAGAGAGAGAGAGAGAGAAAGAATTAAAAATGACCAAAAAAGGTAATTTGCAATGGTTTTCCATGAAGTTATAATAATCTGTAGTGGATTGCTTCTAAGGAACTTCCTTCAAAACTGCATTTAGCAAATGTCAGTACAAACACTGCACCACACCTTTAAACCTGCACAAAGAACCTTCTGGCAAGTGTCTGATGTTTTGATAAAACTTAAACACACACAAGCTGGTCCCCTGGAGGAGTGACTGTAAACAAGGATATGGGTGTCATCATGTGATCTGTAAGTAGCCAAGAGTCATCTTTAGGAATCTAATGTTCATAATGACTTCTGCTGATAGAGGATGATCCATCACTGCATTTTTCATCTCTACTGAGCAGAACAGACCAAACCACATATTTGCACATCCCACCATACAACCCCCAGCTTCCATAACTTAATTGGCCGTATTCATTTATTAAATCAACACACTTAGTGTTAGACTCACTTAATAGATTTGTAATGAGCTGCAATGGATGCTAAATTGGCACACTCGGATTGGAAATTTCCATTCTGTCTGTCCATTCTACAACAAGTAAGAACCAGTCAGGATGCTGTTCATATTATGTTCAAGTTTGCACATGCCAGCTGAACCCTGCTCTAAACATTCATTTCTCCTTGTCGGATTCCTTTGCTCATCTTGGTTTCTTAATTCACATGCTGCAATCCAAGATGACAAAGCAGGTTTTAAAAAAAAAAAAAAAAAAAAGTTCCACTACCACCACTGTATTTTTTTTATATTTATTACGATGAGTCATATCAATTGAATACTAATAGCCTGAACAGACATTACCTAAGGATATCTTATTAAACCCACTAGTGCAACACATTAGCTACACTCAAATGGTACACAATCAGCATGTAAATCGCGAGAAAATTAAAATGACAAATTTTTACTACAGTTCTTGCATGTTAACCACAGTTTCCTGTATATGGGATCATTGTAGTAACACCTATATCACAAATTATGGTACATGTTATGAAAACATACCTAGGGAACCAACTGCCATAAAAATACGCAGATTATGCATATTACATTAAACACCATAATTTCTGTATGTAATCCTTGAAAAAGAACGATACTTTAGCATACTTTTAAAAGAGTACTTAAGTGCAAACTGAATGTAACTTAGTCAGATGTTATCTGCAATTAAATGAAAATGTATAATTGTTTAAATCTATATTTAAATGCAATTAGCTAAACTTTAGAGTGCTTTTTTGACTTCTTTTTTGAGAAGCAGGACTTTATATGTAACTTCATGATTGAACTTCATTATGAAATATACTTGCATTTACTCATTTTTAATGATGAAGTTGCAATTTAGTACTTAGTATTACTTAGTAATATTGAATACACTATAGTAACAATGAATGTATGTTATTCAACATGAAAATAAGCGTGCTTCTTTAAAGCAAAAAAAATATTTCAAAGAATAAAGTTAAACTTCATTAGAATTTTTTAAAAAGTGCACTTTTTAAAAGAGTACTTAAGTGTACTCAAGATACAGGCATGAAGTTCAAATATTATCTGCAGTTTTAAAAAAATACTTTTAATATTACACTAGTGCACATTCTTTTTCACAAGGTAAAACTGTAAATTTAAAAAAAAAAAAAAAAAAGTTACCCATTTTTATAAGGGTCATAGTGATGGTAAAGCCTTTACTTTTACTTGGTAAAGCTAAACATCACCACTGATTCTGTATGAAGACATAGAGGAGAAAAGCCTCTACCTTACTGTCCTTCATCTTCTCCATCCTGCTCTGTTACAAAAGTCAGTTATTGCGATTGAGAGAAGTCTTCAGTTCGGTTCTTCCTCTTTTTGCAGTGAGACCAAACTTTTGTTTTCAGGGTAAACACAAATCCGTATTTGGAAAAGCTTCTAGAGAGAGGAAAAAGAATATGAATAGTTGTTGTCAGTAATGGTAAGGAATGAGACAAAGCTTTTATGTCTTCATCAAGATGAACGTCAAAAAACAAACAAACAAACAAACAAACAAACAAACAAAAAACAGCTTCCTGCAATGAATTTCTGCTGAGTTGAGATGACAGTTGAGTAAATGTGGAAGTCAAATACAAGAGGCATCTCTCCACCCTATATATTGCTCAAACTCAGTCTTGGTGGTTTTCCCGTAACATCAAATCCTCAATCCTGCATTAGTCTTGCTATATTAAACAACTGAAATTTTGAACCAGGGGTCACCAAACTTGATTCTGGAGGGCCAGTGTCTAGTGATCGACCGATATTGATTTTTTAGAACCGATACCGATACCAATTATTTGCATGTTTATGTGCCCGATAACCGATATGCAGAACCGATATTTATTTACTGTTATAAAATACTTCACTTTGGTTTTTCCTCTTTTCAGTCATCTTTTTTTTTAAGTGTCGAAAATTTGCAGTCTTTCATGTTAAATTTAATCTTCATATTACAACAATTTATTATTACAACAATTTATTATCAATGTTTATTATTAATAAGCAAAATAAATGTAGAATGTCTAATGTTTTCAAATGGAGAAAATAAATAAGACAGGAGTCATATCAACTTCATTTTAAACTACAGTTTTAGTAGGTTTATAAGCTGTTTAATGGAGTCAAGAATAATTCACTGGATAATGTTAATTCACTGAATAATATTCTCTGGAATATTGGAATGTAACAAACTTTTACTAACTTTTTTTTAATAAATACAAAGTATTTTATTGCATTTCTTAATTGGAATGTTATATCAGAATTATTAATGTTTTTGTCCCTCTAGATTATGAAATGCCTGCTGACAGCGCAGTTTATGCATTTACAAAGAACTCAAACTGCGATCGCTCGCGGAGATAATTCATTTCCATAAAGTTGTATTTTTAGATGTTTATTAGCGAAATAATGGTTATATAGTAAATGTTGCTACAATTTAAAGGTGTTTTAAACAAGTGAATCTTGTTAAAAGTTACATGCGGAGGTGCTGGAGCATTTCCTGAGCATCAATCCGCTGAGTGAACAGCAATGTGAAGCGGCTTCACGAGACTAATGATAAGCAAATATACAACACAGAGAGAATTTAATAAAACATGCGCTCATTCATGGCTGTATTGTTTAACTCATGCAAAGTTACGTCCTTATTGGGAGAGGACTTGACGGATTTAAGTGTGTCGAGCTCGTCCGTGCGCACTCATCCGCGGAGAGTATACTTTGAAAGCTGCGCGGACGCGGCTGTGCGCGAGACGGGACAGAACGCGGAAAGTGAAACTTACCCGGGCCTTTAGCCTACGTGACTCCGACTTCACGAGACTAACGATGAGCATAGACAACAGAGAGAGAATTCAATTCAGCGCTTTTATTTACAACATGTGCTCATTCATGGCTGCGTATTATTTAATTCAGGCAAAGTTACATCTTTATTGGGACAGGACTTGACGTATATGACTCCGTGAGTTGCTCTCTATTTCTTAGAGCCAAGCTGCATAAACTACATAACAGGCATTTATGTAATGCATCTAATTTGTGCATTAATGGCTGTTCTGTTAAATAAAGTTTACTAATTACAACAAATCTTGTGCATGCCGTTGTTGTTGTCTCGTCTCCCCGACGCGCTGCAATGGCGATCCTGCGCGCAATTCTCGTAACACCCACAAGATGGCGGCATTTATCGGTGAATCCGATATTACATATCCGATTATGGTAAAATGCTTAAATATCGGGAAAAATATCGGTAAATCGATATATCGGTCGATCTCTACCAGTGTCCTGCAGAGTTCAGAGGTCCGATTTCCAACTTGCCTCAACACACCACCTGCTGGGAAGTTTCTAGTATACCTAGCAAGACCTTGATTAACTGGTTTAGGTGTGTTTAATTAGGGTTGGAGCTAAACTCTGCAGGACACCGGCCCTCCAGGACCGAGTCTGGTGACCCCTGTTTTAAACAGTCTACCAGTGAATAAAATAAAACTTGCTTTAGTTAACAGCTTCATACAGTTCTAATTAATTAGTAATAAAATTTAAAGTGGTCAAAGAAGTACAATGAACTTTACTGCAGGCTTATTTTCAAGATTTAAGGCAACAATTTTTACATTTTAAATAGCCTAGGGCTGCTAATAGTTGTAATGAAGCAGCAGCGTCACCAGTAGGCTACTTACATAAAATATAATTCCAAGGCTAATTATAGTCCGTTATATTTTTATATAATAAAACAATTATATTTACGTTTGTTTGCAGAGCTCGCGTGTCGATCAGGTAGTTGATGGTGTGTGATGAAACTCTCGCGCCGCTCGTGGGTTTTATGGAGAGTGAGACACGAGCAACTGCACGTTGCACTTCTTGTCGTCACGCCGGTGCTCCCCCTATTTTTGTAACATCTTGAGTCACAGAATTAAAAGAACTTCATCTCAAGACATTTGCGTAACATCCTTTAGTTGGAAATGATGGCCGCGTCTCAAAAACTAGTGAGCATCCATCTAGTCAACACCTGAGCATCATTTTGAATATGCCGATGATGCCAGAAACGCTGTCTAGATAGGCAACTCACGAGGTTTCGAGGCAAAGCCTGGTTTAATGTCCTTATTTGGTTATTCGCCGCATAGACTGAACCTGAATCGCGCCTCTGTTACTCTGACGCAGCATCCCACCAGATTCAAACTTGCCAAAAGTTGCTGTGTGACACAATAAACCCGTTATTGTCGTCATGTGAGTGCTTCTGTGAGAGAATGCCATCTTTTTTTGTTTGTAAACAAGTAGTCTTCTCTTCCGAGACCGGACAATTTGCGGGGTTTGCTGGCACTTCATACAAGTGTGTGATCTAGTGATAACAAATGTTTCGTTGCCTACGCTCCTTAGCTTTCTTTTGTTCATTGACATTGGCTAAAAAGCATTACAAATTAATTTCTATAACGTTGGATGCAATTATTAATCATGACTTAAAGTTACAAAGTTATAATCGATTTGCGTTTGGTTTCTGGCAGTGTAGATAATGACCTAAAAAGTGTATTATTACACTGAAAACAAAGTAATGTATATAATAATACACAAAAACACGGAACACTATAGTTGTCTGTGTTTTTAGGACAGACAAACAGGAACTTGCAAAGGAAACACATTTTGAGAACTGAGATCAGCTATTGATAGCATCCTGCTGTGGTCTTTTTTCTTTTCGTATAAACTAAACTCTGAAACTTAAAAAAAAAAAAAAAAAAAAATCTCTGGGAGTCTGAGATTTTAATTACTTAAATAGACACCTGTATTTTGAAGGGAAACCATTTCCCATTATCCCACAGCATCACAGCCTGTCAAGCTCCTACATGCTTCAGTTATGTACTAAATCTGTCACTGACATGAAAGAAAAGTTTGACATGGACAGACTTGTACAAATGAAAGTATGTGGATAGCATATTTTAAATGTGCATTGAAGTTATTAGCAGAGCATTATAACCCCATATGAAGTATAAAATTAACCATTCTACTAAGTGAAGCAGTTTGGAACATTTGAAGCATCTTGTTTAAATGAAAACCTACAGTATCACACAAACAAAAAGGACAGAAAAGTTACCCATCATATACACACACACACACACTCACATATGACATTCTCTTCCAGTATGACTAGATTTACTGTATGCTCTTTCTTTAAGTTCCTTTCAGTAGTCTTATACAAGTTTAACACCTCGTCACTTCCTACAAGAATATCATTCTGTGAATTCGAACTCTCAGCTTACATTCCATTCAGCACTTAACCATACACTTGATCACTAATGGATAATTTCTGTGGAAATGCACTTTTCCACATGTTTCTGTTTAGCATTGCAGTGATAAATGTTAAGCCTGGTCACATGTTATCAGGTGACCAAGACAACTATCATAATAAAGATCACTGCATTGTAAACATTAATACCTAAAGGCATAATTCACCCAAAAATGAAAATCCTGTCATCATTTACTCACCCTCAAGTCGTTCTAAACGTCCCAATTTCTTTCTTGTTGAACACAAAAGATGATATTTGTAGCTATTGATTTTTAAAGATTTTTTCTCCATACTTGACATTGAACTTGAAAGTCAATGTCTACCAGCAACTGTTCGATTACCAGCATTCTTCAAAATATCTTCTTTTGTGTTCAACAAAGAAATTCAAACAGGTATGGAACAACACGAAGGTGAGTAAATGATACAATTTTCATTTTTGGGTGAACTAACCCTTTAAGTTAACCTCTTGATCGCTACACTTCCTGTGTGTCCTTTAGCAAGATATTTGGCACTGCAGGGCATCTGTTGCATAACCTAATCTGACCAAACTAACCTCTGACCTTTTGTCCTCATGTTTTGAATCAAATATTAGAAATATATAGAAAGAAAGGAATTTCTAGGTTCTGCAATCAGTATAGTCATTGCAATTGCTACATCTTAGCTGTATTAGTAAGCATTGCTGTCAAGTTGAGGAATTAATTTATGCTACTTTGCTGCCATCTGCTGTCGTAAAAGCACAATGGTCAAATAGGATTAAACAGAGCCGTTTAAAGAATGCTGGGTAATGACTTACAGAACCTTCTAATTCCTTAATCACTGATTTCATGTAAATTCATCCTGTCTGTTCAAACTAAATCAGCCTCTGCATCATTGCTGGAGCTCTATGTGGCTAAATCCAGTATCTTTAGACTAGTGTTAATTAAATAGGGCATGTAGAATGAACAGCGTTTACCCTGGTTTTGACCATCGCATCCTCACAGATACAGCAGATATTATTCAACTCCACACCTCAAAAAGCCACTTAGCGACTCAATTTTCAGCAGGTTGAACTTGGTGGTTAATGAATGATTTAGAAAGACTGTTCGTATAAACTGTAATTTGTTTTCACTGTTAACACACAAAGAAAAAAAACCTCTTCATTAGTAAAACAAATACAAAACAATTTAGGTGAAATTGTGCGTTTTTATTTTGTAAATTTCAACAGTAGGATGTAGAGTGACACAAAGGTCAATGCTAATGTAGGATTTCAAAATGCTGGAGGTTTCCAAAGCCCACTCTAAATGACCTTTCATCCTCCAGCAGGAAAACCAACAACTAAGACAACATCATATTGGGATAACATTATAAGGTACTCTACAAACGGTCGGGAGCACTTGAACTGAAAGTAAGAGTGATCATTTAGATCTTTCCGGGGAAGCTTCCATCCTCAATCTGCCCATCCCATTTCTCCACCTGAAGGAAGGAAAAACAAAGACACATTGCATATCAAACAACTTCCGACAGACTTTCACAATGATTGGTTGTCTCTTCCTGAAGGAAAATAGCAATTGTCCTTTCATAGAAGAAAATAAATTTTAGCTCCTTTTTTTTTTTTTTTTTTTTTGAACCAAGTTGCTTAGCTATAAAGTTTTGAATAAGGATCATGACACAAAGATGATCAGTAACAGAACCCCACTGGCAAAACTGTCTGATACTTGATATAAAGAAGAGTCTGTGTGGGTTTTAACCAATTTATTTTGGTTTGATTGCAAATACTGAAAAGTTCAAAGCGGTACTCAAATTCAGAAAGGTGATACCCGTGATGAACCCTACTCTGGGAACATGTTGGGTGCGTCAACAATGAAGAACAGAGAACTTTGTGTCGTTATGAGACTGCACCCTGACCATGCTCAAATCTTTCTCAACATTTTGGTGACTAACAAAATTGTATGCAGAGTTTACCAGCATTAATCCATTTCTGGCAGTGAATAATAGTGAAAACTCCAACTGAACAAACCAAGGACAGGGTTCAAATAACAGTATTAGCAATCGAGGCCAACAACTTACAACAGTCTGGACATTCTTATATCAATCCCATCAACCCCGCATACACTGTAATACCTTATTTGTGGAGTCTTTAAATACGTGATAGCCACACTTGACAGTTTGCAAGATGAAAGCAAAATATTACATCCTGTTGTGGAAAACTTCTTGGCACTACCTTCAGCTTTGTTTGCAATACTGTTAGAATCAGAAGGTGACAAAGAAAATGAACTTGAACTTATTTTCAGAATAAAGCCAAATCTAGAGCGAAGACCTGAGGATGACAGTTCAGATAAAGAATAAAGATTCCAATTATAGACAGGCAAACATTTGCTAATGATTTTGTACAGGGTTTCTACAGATATGAACAAGCTAAATTTAAGACTTTAAGACCTTTTTAATACCACCTCAAATGAAATTTAAGTCCTAAACCTGTGATGGAAATACACATTATATTACATACATGTGTAATATTTAATGTGTTTAATATGAAAAGAAAACACTGTCATCACTGTCATAAATTATATTTATTACTACGATATACAGTGAACTATTCATATCAGCAGACAATGTTCCACACAAAATACCCCCACAAAAGTACCACATCACCAGGATTTTTGGTGGTGTAAACAATTTATTCTGAAGCAATATTTTCATCAGTGTTCTATCAACTTTTATATACTTAAATTTGCATATTTTTATTTACCTCTACAAAGGCCTGTTTTTGAAACTTTTTAAATGTATGCATCATCTTTCATAGTCAAGTTATTACAATTTATCAAAAATTCAATATATAGGCTACTATAGGGTTGTTATCAGTCAGATTAAATCATTTACACTGCAAAATTACAACTGCAATAAATAATGTTATGATATTAATGTTTTAAATACATTTATGAATATACAATTAAGAAATGGTGGGGGGATGCATAATTCAACATACTAAACCACCAGTAGGTGGCGGTAAGTCACTTAATGAGCGAGTCAATCATTAAACCGATTCCTTCAGTAGGGATGGGCCATACCACTTATTTTGTTTTCAATACGATACCGATACTTTTAATGGCCAGTATCGTCGATATCGCTGCTGATACGATACTTCTAAACTGAACTTTTAAATTATGAAATTTATTAAATTATTCAATTACTAAGAGTAAAATGGGTAATAATACCCACTTCACTTTATATTTGAAATGCATTTTAACAATCAATACACCTTAATTCCAACTTACTAGGTTACAGTTTTGTTTACACATGGTTAAGATATGTTTACTGTGGTGGTAACCATGGAAATCTACAAATAGTCTACTATAGTTATATTATAGTCATTTTAGTAAAACCATGGTTAATTTTCTGTTGCATGGATAAAATGCAACCTTTTTATTCTGACAGTGTATGATTTATATTAACATTACAGAACAGAACATGATCAATGTGACCTTTTAACGTTCAATTTAAATAAATGTTTTCCACAAACTATGTAGGCTACAATTTCAATTTGTTTATTGTAAGTAAATCAAACATGTTTTTTTTCTGCATTGTTCTGGGCTGCTGTTCCCAAAAACCATCAACGCTTTCTTGGGAAATGCAGCCCTGTTTGAATGTGCTGTCAGAAGTGAGTGAATGCTCTCTGTGATTGATTGATTCTGCCTTGCAACATTTACGTGTGTTCAGATGAGCAAGAAAATAGTTCCTTCCTACACAATTATTTGCTAACATAGATTATTCGTCCGATTTTAATGCATATTGTACACATTATTTTTTTGTTAAATAACTGTGTATTTTTTGTTAATAAACAATTACTGGTAAATAAAATACCTTAGTATCGATATTTTTTATTTTCGATACTCGCATCAATATCGATATTTCAATACTTCAGGATCGATACGCCCATCCCTATTGTTCAGAACGCTGAATCATTCAGTAACAAAAACACCACCAAGTGTTGCTTGGAGAATGTACTATACTTTTCCTGTCATCTCCGTTTAAAATTATTTTCATTGGAGAAATAGAGCAAGACAGTAAATACTGTGTCTAAAATGTAAGTAACTACTTACTACAAGTACTTCTTGTTTATTGAATAATGTAACATTTGCAGTCGTGAGAATATTCAGCAAAATAGCCCCCTTGTCATGGTATGTCACTTAACTATATCATGTTATGAATAAACTAAGCATTTTGAATTTATACCTCAGTGTTTCTTCTGAGTTTCTTTGTTTCTATCTGTTTAGACGTCTCTCACAAAGAGACAGGCAACGTAAGCCTCAACAGCACAACCTTGATACCAGAAATACACTATCCATTATCTATCGCCGCTTACGTTAAATGTAATAAAATCAGAAGAATCGTTCTCGTGTTTCAATGCGTCACTGGGTTATTGTTTGTCACTTTAGTTTTAATCAGGCTATTTGTCCAGTCGGGCAAATATAAAAAAAAAAGAAAACATTTTAAATTAGCTAGAAGGCTGGTAAGCTGTAGCTCAACCTGTATTTTTATCATTATTATTATTATTATTGAGAACATTGAACAAAATAGGTAGTTAACCTGCATTCTGCTACTGCGTATCTGTCTGATGACGCAGTAACTACCGCGGGGGAAGAAAAAAAAAAAAATCTCCGGTCTGTCCAATGACTGTAAACAGTCAATAGGTCCATCAGACTTTTAAGGACCGCGCGGACACCCTGTTTGTATGTCTCAGAGATTTATTCTAGAAAGCATCTAAGGCTACGTTCTCAGTGCAAACCTCAATTCTGATTTTATTTTTTTTCTAACATGGCCAATATCAAATTTGAGTGTAAACTGGTCACACTGCTGAAATGACCTGCATATGCAAAAGAACAAACACCACAGATTGTACACAACACGCTGTTATGCAAACATGCAGGCCACTGAAATCAGCATTTTATGTATTTCTAAGATCTATGTGCCGCAGAAACCAGCGAGAACGAGGAGAAAGAAAACAAAGTTGTGTGTGTGTGTAGTTTTCCCTCAAGTTTTGCTTTTTATATTGACCGAGTGACCAAAGAACTACAGGTCTAGGGCTGCAGCGATTCGTCGACGTCATCGATTACGTCGATTATAAAAATACGTCGATTACCATGGAGTGCGTCGACGCGTCGCACCTTTAGCCACGCCCATTGCGCGAGCCTGCAGTTATCCCTACTTAAGACTGTTTTTCTGCCATGTTTAACACAAACAAGACTCTAGAGCAGAAGGTAAAGGCTAGTATGGCAACATCACTTCACTTCATAGAGCATTCTATTATTATACGACCGTCAGAACCGCATATATAGCCGAACTGACGCCTTTACATTGTCAGGATTCACAACCGCATTCAAAGCTGCGCTGAATGAACGGAACAGCACGGGACATCGAGTTGCCTATATAATCATGACGGGTTTAATTCACCCACAGAGACGGAGAAATGATTCGCGTTCATCTTAAGATCCACTGGAGCTGCCGTCAGTGCCGTGGGCGCGATCGCGCGAGCTCTGAGACGCGCGCACCAAACGCGCTCTCTGCACTCGCTAACAAAGCATTTAAAGTCATTGTTAGTTGTTTAACTGTGTGATGGATAGGACAAGCCTCGACTGGGCTCATTTATTTAAAAACGGGCTGTCAACTGTGATAAAACTTCCCGGTGTAATGACGCCATTTTTGATTCTGTCGCTCTAGTGTCCTGAATGCGGTTCTGACCAGATGTATTCAAGCAGATGTTTTAATCTGCTGAATAAATAAAACATTTCAAGTCTCTCACCTGTAAGCAACTGCTGTCAGTCCCAAACAGTAACTATGAATGCAGCCATAATGTGCATTTCTATTGATTGTATCACTGCCCTGTAATTTTCCTTTCTTTCTTTTTCTTTTTTCTTAATTATTTATTGTTATTATTTTTCTTTCTCTTTTCTTATTTTTTATTTATTTTCTTTCTTTCATTTTTATTTTTTATTAATTATTTATTATTTCTTTTTCTCTCTTTTCTTGTTATCTTTATTTATTGTTATTATTTTCTTTCTTTCCTTCTTTGTTGTTGTTATTATTTTTGTAAAGTATTAATTATGAGAAAACATTTGAATAAAATAAAAGATTAATAGCAGAAGTTACTGTTATTATTTATTGATAGTTTAACTAAAGAATTAATCAACCGATAAGAAAATAATAGATTAATTGAAAAATAATCGATAGATTTGTCGACAATAAAAATAATCGTTAGCTGCAGCCCTATACAGGTCTGTAAAATATTTGTACTAGTCACTCCCAGCAGCACAGTATTGTGACAAATGTCAATGTAGAGTGATGTTGCACTGTAAAACATCAGTCCTGTATCTGATTTAGGACCACATAATAAAGTGGCCAAAATCAGAAATCAAAAGATCAGATTCCATGCGGGTGTGCTGTTCACACCACCGTCATGAATAAAAATCTGACCAGAAACAGATCGACCACACTGACCTGTAGTCATGAAGCAAGAAAGAGGAATGGAGATAATGCTTTTTATACATCACAAAAGAGTATGTAAGAATCTGCTAAAAGTTTATTTAGGCAGCAATGATGAAGATGATTATTTTTTTTCTTGCAGTATATAAATAAAACTCAGCTTTATCAAACCAGAATTGACTGGATTTTGAAAAGTCTGGGTTTAAAACCACAACGGATCATATACGACAGCTGGCCAGGCTGTCTTTATGACATTTAAGATGCGATGAAAAAGAAAAAGCCATTTGAGAAGTGCAAGTAATTTTAATGTAGCATGTGCTTACAAAATAACACCAGGAATGTCTATAAGGTAACTTGTGTCAATCAGGATTTTCATGTTTACTCAAAGGTTCTATTACTTAGTTTTTCAGAGGTGTTTTTGGTAGAACAGACTCACCCAGCTCATTGGACACAGGCTCTTGTAGACTCTCTGATACCATTCGCAGGGAGAAGTTTCCTGCCCTTTGCTTGACAAAGCCTTATTACACCTGTGGAAGTCTGAGAGGAAAAACAGCAGTAAGTAATACACACTGAAATCAGCCAGAAATAGTGTACAGTCTCCAACCCTGACATCTATAATGTGTTATTAAATTCATAATGCATTTTAATCAGGTGACAATTGATAAGGTCATACAGATCAATTCTAGCTCATAACTTTGGGGGTTTGTTGGACTGGACTAACACAAGCAGAGACACCGGAACTGGAGATTTACTACAGACAACCCTGCTTCACCACTGATGTGACCTTCAACAAAACAAGTCCTGGTTGCTCCAAAAGATCTCTCTGTGAGATCAGCATACTATTAATAATTATGGTTGAAATGCACCTGGTTAATTCCTATATAGTCATTATAATTTTGTAGAAGCTTGTAAACACACAACGGTTTCATAAATAATACAAAGCACTTGTGGCACAATATGTTTTTATCAACAGAATTTTGGGTACAAATAAGGGTCAAATAATAATTTTTACTGTACATACCAAGGTAATTCTGGAAACAGTTTCTTGTCTGGTTAGTGTTTGGAAAACGGGCATCGAATGGAGCCGTTCTGTAGTTCTTGATCTTGTCCTCAATAACATCAGCCATCTTCAGTCAAAGATAGTGGGTCTGTGTGACAAACAGTAAACATTCACGACATTAACTAAATAGTTAAAGCAAGCACATAATTGGACTTTAGCTGCTCAAATGTCGTGGTTTTACAGTGTAATAAATCAGACGACTGTGACATTTCGCTCCAGTTTGAGCAAACGCCAGTCATAGGACGGCTGTAATGCTGTTAAACTTACTTGATACATTTTAAACGAGTTCTTTTAACTTTCAACGAGGTAAATGTAAATTGAAGTGAACTTGTAAACACGTAAAATATGTTTATTATACGTCCAAACCAGCAGACATATTCTCTTTAGTAACATAACCTTGATATAGCCGGTTTACGTAGCCAGTTTGCTAGCTCGCTAACTACCTCAAATGAACCATTACCGTAAACGCCCGTTGGTATTCCGTGAATTTTGCAAAAGGGTAAAGCTAAGGGGCTTCAATAAACATCGCACGAGATTCAGCCATTTCACAACAAGCTAGAATAAACAAATATAAACACTGAGGCCTACCTCTTGCTGTGCCCTTATCGTAACGTCCTCTCGAAAGACTTTATGAGCGCACAGAATTATGGGAAGTCAAAGTGTGTAGGGGGGGCATGAGGATGAGTGAAGGCGGAGCTTACGAGACCAAAATATTACTTTTTTATTGCAATCTTTAGAACAAGGAATATACAAGGGCAATAACATAAATTACATCAAAATAAATATAATAATAAACAAAGACAATTTAAAAATAAATAAAATGTAAAAAGCAATAAGAAAATCACATGCCAAGTACAGTTACAAATTATTCAAGACTAAAATAATACTAAGAGTATATTTATTATTTACACACTTCATAAGTAGCATTCATGTATCTCCAGTGTTTATTCTAATCTTCAGATGTAATATGAAGGAAATAAAATGATACTATAATAGTAATATAATATAATAATGTAAAATAAATTTTAAAAAAAATGTGTCAGTAATATTAATAAACCAATAATGGCAATACACAATATAAAATAAAATACAATAAAAAAATCTTTCAGGATGAACAAATTTCATGAACAAATAAAAAAATAGTTTAAAAAAATATTGACATTTACCGATAAAAAGCAGGCTAAACACTGGGAAGCACAATATAGCATATTAAGATATATTGTCATCGAGTAAATCATAAAGTGGAAAAATACTATAAAATAATACCATGGTATATTCAGAACCCATAGGTATGTTTCTTTTATTACTGAATATTATTCTTATTATTACTGAATATTTTTTATCACTGTCTGAAGCAAGATATTCATTTATTTCTGTATAATTAATATTTATTGTGTGCTTCATTTAATTTATTTGCGTTTTAGTATTTATGTTCTATATGTTCAATGAAGCAGCATAATTGCTTTTTTTTTTTTTTTTACATATTCTGATATTTTTATTGCAGTTTTAGCCACAGCAAGCAAGCAAATAATTAAATACATAAATAAACTATTTATTTTCATTTTAATAAATAAATATATAACACATTTGGAAGTCTGTGGCTCAGCACCTGCACAAGGAAGCAACAGGGCTAATTCAAAAGAGTGTAGTTACTGTCCTCTGCCTTTGTAGGGCACTGCTGGCTACCAAACCACCTTCCTTCCTCTAGAGTTGAGGTGTGAGAGATGTACAGTAAGAACTTTTTACCAAAGAAAGCCTGCACTACTGTATGCACACTTCATTCCAAACATGTTCCCTCTGACCAGAAGCCAGGAAGAGCTTTCACTTACATGCTAAAAACAAACATGGAGGGACAAGTCTGAATGACGCACAGAAGCCTTCACAGCCTGCTGTCAATGCTTCCTGTCTGAGAGACCAGCTGCTCACAGAGCTTTTGGCTTTGCTTTTTGGTCTGACATGGTGCATGTGAGTGTGTGTATTTATATGTAGGACTGCATGTTGGCTTCACAATGCAAAATAGCATACATTTAATTAGTATTTTTGTGCTGTTTTCCAGTGAAAATATCAGTTATAGCTAAACGAGAAGCAAAAGATGTTTATTTTGTAATAGTTATCAAGCAGTTCTATTTTCTTTTTTTTTTCTTTTTTTGCATAAATCAAGAAAACATGTATCGTAGTAGTCTTTAGTATATGTCTTTCTTAGTCTTGTACGTATACAAATAGGATATAGATATAGACACATTCACATGTACGGCTATACACAGGGTTCTTCTTTCCTGACACATCATTCTGTTGTTGACAAGGTCAAAGGTTACAGGTGCCTCTCTGTCTTTGACATCCTGTCCCAGGT